>JAQGAZ010003218.1:0-12753 GCA_034692225.1 Polydesmus complanatus
GCGTGTAGCTGCCATTACAAGTCTCCCTCCAGCAAAATTGAAGCAGACGAAAAGTCACGTGTTAGCCAAGGGTCTATTCTCCAAATTAGCTGATTCCAAATAACATCACGCACAGCATGCTGTTTATAAACAATAATAATTAGATTTATATTACACAATTCTTCTTTTAATTAACGTAAAAAAGTAATGCTTACTGATTAATACTTGGACTACATGTAATTTTGTTTTTGACTTTTTTGTAGCGTCCGATGGTCGATGAAGCTGTTCATTTTAACCGGTTGTTGCTACACAATTATTCTGTTGGGAAGTGTGTTGATGGCCATTCGCGTCCAACTTTACATTACTTTTCTCACGCTCAATAATTTGGTGTTAAATTGTCAAGGAATTGTCATTTTCTTAACGTACTATTCGACGGCGGATTTGCTCTCCTTTGTACGGAACTGCCGCGCACGGATTTCGACTCACTGTTCTTAATAATTTTTGGCGATCTGCGTAATCACTATACCGTACTCACAATTTAATGTCCTTTATCGATGAAAATGATGTCCCGAGATTTGACTTTAATAAAACTTTTCAATTTTATTATAACGATGTAAAATTATAAACTTTTGTAGGGCTAAAAACAACCATACTTCTTACCGGAAATTACGGCGAAACGCGGAAATTCAAACTTGTAACGATCGTCTGCAATTGCATTATTGGTGACGAAGAACTCACCTTTTGAACGATACTTTTCTTTCCATCAGGCGTAGAAGGCAAGATCGCTATGCATTATGGTATTAGTAAGCGGTGTTCCCAAAGTCAGTTGCTGCAATTCAGCAAAACATTATACCAGTACCAGTAAAAAACAGCAAAGTCTCCAAAACCGTTTTTTTTACATATTATAAAGCTACTACAGAGAGACTCACGACAAAGGAATAACACTGTATTTCTTTTTGAGACCCGTTCTAGCGTTTGCCGCTTTGTAGTGACTTCATATGCGAAGAAGAGATTTTGACAACCGCAAAATAAAACCGCATAAATACTGCGCAGGCGCACTATATACTACTGTATTTTAATTTTACTTTCCAAAAAAAAAAAATAACAAAATTAAAAATAAAATTATTATAATAATAAAATTTAAATTAATTTTAAATTTATGTTAATTATTATTAAACAATAATTTTGTTTAACAATACGGTTGAATAAAATGTAATGCGGCGCGCTCTGCCAATCTGCAGTTTATGCTATTTGCCGCGTATGTCACCTGTATGGTCGAAGCAGTTGGTAGTTTTTATTTTTCTTGTGTCATTTGATCGATGAAAAAGTTATCAGAAAGCCTTGACAGAAGTTTGATATTTCGCATGTCTCTGAAACAAGATAATTTCCACCTGTAAGTATCTACAATTTTGAATGTTAATTTTTAGAGGGGGGAAAAAAACAATTCCCAAAATATAACATGCAATATAAAATGCAGTATTTTTCTATCTGGTCTATAGGATCATCATTCCACTGTAACTCTTAAATAATCATTATAATAGTATCCGAGTAATTATTATTTGTCATTCGACGATGAATGAAGGTGATACAATAAACGTTGAATCCGTTACCGTGATTCGTAACGGACCCGTAAGCATCTTGAAAAGCGCAGCGATGCTCGAGCCGGCGGCGGTCGAAGCGTCGAACGCGGATAAGGGAGAAAACGGTGGCGTTCAAGCTCGATCATCTTTAACACTTTCCAGTTCATCAACAGCAGCAGCCGCGACAGAAGAAATTAATATCAACGTGTTCTACGACGAATTTATCGCCTTCGTGGCTTGGTCGAAAAAGATTCAAGAGATGAATCGCGTCAACTTAGCCACTGTCAACTCCAACGTTAAACTCGTCAACTCGAAATGCGATAAAATTTTAAGCAGCGGACGATTGAAACGATACAACACGGCCATTCTTCCACTCTTACAATGCGGCGAAGAAGTTAATTGCGATTTTAATTCACAAAACTTACGCGAAGGTAAAAAACAATTCTTCTTCGTAGCGTTTCATAAAACTTAATTCTTGGTTTTATACAAATCATTTTTCAGAAAAACCTAAGAATGGAATTGCAACAAACTGCGATATTAATATCGAACGTATGACATTAAGTATGATTTTGCTTTAAAAAAAAAAATCATTTGCTGTTATTTATAAATGTTATTAAAAGTTTTTCTTTGGTTTTTAAGATAAAAGACCGAGACCGAGGTTGAGTCCAGTCAAACGTAAAGAAAGTACCGAAGATGAGGATGATGAAGAAAAATTAGAAAACCGCGCGAGTAGTAATAATAATACAGGTAGAAGAGCGAGTAAACGGATTCGCTGCATGGAAGCGATAGAATTGGCTCAAGATTTAGCGGAGGAGGAGAATAAAGAGAATGCGACCGACGCTCAAGAAGAAGCCAACATTCTCCAAATTAATCTGGTAACTTTGCGCGGCGAGTTCAAAAACTTTTGCGCCGTGAAACACGAAAATAATATTAAGCGCGGCTGCAGTTTCGACGAAATCCTCGTCGAATATAATCGTTTGGGTTTCGCCGCCAAAAGAATTTACAACAAAGCCAAGAAGTTGAATATTTTAATGCCTTACATCGGTCCCGAAATTAAGACGATGATCGGGCAGTTGGAAGCTCATTGCTCGAGTTTCGTCGGAGACGGTTCGCAGCTCAGTAAGCAACTGGACGAACGCTTCGACTTGGCCAAAGAGATGTTGAATTTTGAAGGAGAAATGGAAGATTGCGAAGAAGGTGGAATCAACGAAGAAATAGGAGAAAACGAGATGATCGTCGACGGCGAAAGTTTAGAAAGTGATATCGAAACTTTACAATATTTTTGTAGACTTTATTTGCAGAAATCGCCGGATAAAGAGTTTTACACCGAAGCCAAACGCTTGTGCACCCGAAGTGTAATTATCACCAAGTTGGCGAAAAAGAATAACTACCACGTGCAACGCGTGGAGAAACTGATGGACGAAGTGTTTGATAAAGTTTCCAGCCATTACGAATCTTTAGCTCCGTCCAGAGAACTCAAATATAACTTATTGATGCAGAACAAAAGGTATAAAACCAGGGCTAAACAGTTGAATTATTACGACCGCTTTTTAGGTAGTAAAAAGTTAAAGATGCCGGAGAACAAACTACCCAGTCCGAAAAAACCGACGGTTTCTCCAATTAAATTGCAATTACTGCCACAAGTGAGTATTAAAAAAGTTCAGTTTCATAAGAAAATGAATGGAAAAGTCGAGGAGACCGAGTTATTATTATCCAGCGGCGGCGGCGTTGCGGCGAATGTGGAAGTGTTTTTAACGCGGTACAACAATCTGTATAAGAAATTGGAATTGTTTTTAAGCGATGAAAAGGTTAAAAGCGGAGACAAGAGAATTGAGGCGGGGAAAAAGCTCGGTTTTAAACGTCAAGCTTGTTGTCAGCTGTTGAAAGATGCTCAAGATTACGAAAGAGCCAACTGGACCGACGAAGAACAAGTTAGCGCGGCCCGAATGGTAATTCGCGGCACGAAGAAAATCTCGGGAATCATCGCCGATAACGAGAACTGGTTCCGCAGATACCCCTTCGTGTATTACGAGGCCGACTCGGATTGGTCGAAGCAGACCGAAGAGTGGAGAAGCGAGTGTTTGGTGTACCAAAAAAATGAGTTGAAGGCTCTGGTTCTAAAGTTTTTGGAAAACAAGGAGTCGGATAAGGATTGCTACGAAGACGCGGTTCAATTCGGAACGGAGCTGGTTCGACTGAATCGGAGAAGTTTGGAACAGGCGGGCGAAGTGGCGGACGATATCTACAAATTGACTTTGCGATTATATCGAAATGTAACTGAATTTTACGAAGGTCGAGCGTCTCGCGAGCAGATTCAGCAACACTTGCACGCGCGGAATAAAAAGATAGACGAGAGAAGAAAAATTTTGCATTATTACGATAGCGAAGCTAAGATCGAGCAGTTGTCGGACGACTCGTTCTCCAAGAGTTTCAAGAAGAAAAAGGGCTCACGTTCAACTACCTCAAGTAAGATTTCTCAATATCTATCTTTTTAGAAATTCATTGATTTTTTTTTTTTTTAAAAAATTTAGATGTTATTAGTCGCTCAGAAGCTCAAGATGAACCTGATATTCCAAAAAAGAACAAAAATTCAAACGCAGGTAGGCTACAACAAAATTAATTCTTAATTTCATTTTTTAAACAAGCAAGCTGCAAGCTTTTAAATTTTTGATTTCTTTTTTTAACTTTCAGCAATGTTCAGTTTTAATTTGACGTATTAATTAATTATTAATTCCTTTCAGAATCTGCGAAAGGCGTTTCCGATATTCGATGTTATTTTACGAAAAAGTCTACAACTTCCACCGAAAGTATGAAGTTTAAAAATTCTTTTTTTTGCTTTTGTCTTCCCTCCCCCATTTATATAATTATCTTTAGATAATGTTAACGAGGCAGAGACGGACATTTCGGGTATCAAAGGCGATTGGAGAGGAGGAGAGCGAGGCGGCGAGAGTGAGAGTGAGGCCGAATCGAACTGCAGCGAGTACAAAGCCAGTGAAGTGGAACCCAGCGAAGATGAGACTGAGGGAGAAGAGGAGGAGGACGAAGCGGCGAGCGAAGAACAAAACGAGGGTGAAGGCAGCGATGAAGAATCCAGCGAGACCGAAACCAGCTCCGAGAATGATGATGATGATGATGAAGAAGACAACCGCGTGCGTAAGGACGACGAGGAAAGTTTAAAGGATAAGAAGTGTACCGTGTACGTGAGTGGTCTTTCCAGGCACCACACTCCGCTCTACATGCGCAGTTTCTTAGAGCTCAAACGTATTCAGGTTGTCAAATGCAACGTTTTGCCCGGACCGAAATCGGCTGCTCCATCCATCGCTGTCACCGTTAATGCCATTCACAAGAAGATCATTAAGAAGTTATGGGGCAAAACGTTTAAGTTGACCTTCCACATTCATTAGTTTCAGAGAATAATTTTTAAACCTGTTTTTTTTTTTTTATTACAGTTAACTCGGAAATTACATTCGAATTACATTTCGCTCGTTCTTGCGCTTAACTACGGTTCTCTTATGTCGTCGTTAGAATAATAATTGCACGCAAGTTAATAAAAAGTAAATGTGAAATAAGATTGTGTTTCTTATTTTTCTAATTAAAATTCTTGATTAAGACGTGATTGCAGCTTTAAGAATAATTAGTTAAGCCCAAGAACGAGCAAATGAGCAGGTTAATCACAAATTCGTTCTGAGTCTAGAAATGTTTTTCCATTTTTTTTTTTTAGTATTTTCAAGTTGAAATTAATCTTGAATCTGATATTTTTTTTATTTTTTTGTACTTAGTTTGTAGCATGCTTTGTATATTATGAGAATTTCTTCAATTGAAAAGTTTCTTTTTTTTTGGGATTTTTTCTCGGTTCCATTTTGACCAACCTTCCTCAGGTTTATTCGATGGGGAACTGCGTAAAGCTATGAAAGATTTCGTAAATTTGATAAAAAGAGATTTTATGAACAAAAAAAAAAAAATAAATCTTGGTATTATTTTGTTAAAGGATTCACATTTTTTTTTTGTTATTTTATTCAAAACTTTTAAAAAAAATTTTTTTTTAAAAAGATATATATTATGTAGGCCTGTGTTTTGAAATTTCCAACATTTTTCGTTGAAACTTTTGACTTGTGTTGGAAATCTCAAAATAATGACATTGTATATTATAATAATATTGAGGTTCCATTATAACGAAAAAAAAAATCTTTTGTTATTTGCATTACACTGTTTCAATATTATTATTTTTTTTAAAAAATATATAAGTACAAGTTTATATGTCATTATAATCATATGTTCATTTTTTTTAAATTACTGAATTTGAAATTATAATAAGTTGTCATTAAAATTCATTTTTGGAATAATTTTATAGAGTTTTTTTTTTTAATTAACATAATCCTAAATTCCTAATCAATGTATTTTAATAGAAATAATTTTGTGAAGTTTGCAAAATATTAATTATTATTATTATTTTTTTTTTTGTAATTAATTTTTGACGGACATATAATATTATTAAATGCAGAGGTCGACGAAAACTATTTTCGCGGGAATTGAGATAAGAGATAAAATTAAGCTCAAATCAAAGCTCGTTTTGTATGGACGAATAAATCAATAATAAAAAAAAAAAAAAAGGGTTTCAATGGAAATGTCGATATAACGAAATTTGAGATAATTTTAGAGACATACTTCCTTATACAAAGATCAATTTTTTGATCTGAAAACATCGATCGAAAATATTAATTTTTTTTTTTATAAGGACAAACAATTTCTGAGAATAATTTTGTTGTATCAAAGTTTTACTGCTGCCACAGTTATTATTGGAAATTTGATGTTATACGAGATGACCAAAGGTCATAGCTATAAAAAAACTAAAGCAAAAAAAAAAAAAAATTACTGATTAAATTAATTATGTCGAAATAAATGGACTAGATATTCCATCACGCGATGCGCATTAATTTTTATTCTTAAAAATTCTCGTTGAGAGATCGGACCAAAAATAATAATTTTAAAGCGAATGCTTGAATATTTATAACTCTAAAAAAACAAAAAAACAGGAAGAAAATAATTTAGGTAAACAAAAATCTAATTTCTCTTCCATTATATTAATTTCTTTTATTACTGTATTATTATTTTTGTTTCTAGAATGAAGTTATTAAATTTAGGATTTGTTCTTTTAATTCCTTTTTTATTGATTAATATTTCGGAATCTAAATTTGGTAAGTCAAAAAACTAAAAATAAATTCCGATTGATTAATTAAATTTAATAATTATTTTTATTCGTTTACTTTAGATGGAAAAACCGTGGAAAAGAATTCAGGATTATCGGTAATTACGAGTTTTTTTTTTTAATTGTAACAGACGCAATGTTAAATAATAATTACAGAGAAACATATTACCTAATACATGTAGGAAAAAAGAAATTAAAATGTTGACATGTTGCGAGATAGAATTTTCTTCAGTAAAATTTATTTGTTTATAGATATTTTTGTTACCATGACTACCTATAACATAATACAGTATCTTCCAATATGTCAACAATCCCCAGCTTAAAATTCCTATGTGCTAATACTTTTTTTTTTTTTTTGCATTTAATTTTCTCATATATTTTTTGCTACAAACTTTCATCAGTTTTGAATTTAATTTGTTTGTTTTTTTTTTTTTTTTTTTTTTTGTTGTTTATTAATTTTTTTTTTTTTTTTTTTTAGGCCAAAGAGATTGCGCAAATGCAGTCAAAATTCGCTTTCATTTCTCAAATGTTGGAAGATTTAGAAGCGAATTTGAATCCACTAGTGGTAAACATTGCTGTATTTATTTTCTATAGTACAAAGTAACATATACCAGTATTTTTTTTAAAAAATTTTTATTAGAATTTAAAGATTGAAGAACGATTGAAAAATTTGGAATCTAAACCGGGAGTTCCGGCGGATTTCGTGGCCAAAGTGAACGAAATGGAGAGGAAAATGAAATTGGTGGACGACAATCAGAAAGCCATCCAATTCAATAAGGAAAGTATCGGGGAAAACGCGAAGAAAATTGAGAAAAATGAAGAAAAGAGTAAAAATAACGAAGCGAAAATAAATGAAAATTCCGAAGATTTAAAAACCAAAGCGGAAAAAATTAAAGAAAATGCGGACAAAAGTTCTCAAAATTTGCTCAAAATTCAAGATAATACGAAAAAATCTCAAGACAATTCTCAAAACATTAAAACCAACGTCGACAAACTGAAAGAAGCTTCCGGCAACGTCAAAACTAACGCGGAAAACGTCGATAAAGTATCCAAAAGAGTGGACCAAGTTGTCAGCAATACCAAAGTAAACGCGGAGAACATTGTCAAGAATTCGAATAAAGCTGAAGAAAACGGCAAGAAAATCGACGCCGTTTCCCAGCGAGTGAGCGGAAACTCGGCGAACATTTCCTCTCTGGCCAACAAAATTCCGCAGCAGCCGGGCAAACCGGAAGTGACGAAAGAAGAGTTCGTTGCGTTGAAAGAGCAGGTCAATTTGCAGCTGAACACCAACGGCATCGAGATTAAGAACGCCATCAGTCAGATCCGCAGCGTCAACGATGACCTCAAATCCACTAAAACGGAACTGCAACAAAAATCCAACTCCATTGCGGACAATAAGAACGCTTTGAAATTGGCGAAGGAAGAAATTGCGCAGATTAAAATAATGTTCAACAAAAATAAGGTCAGTCAAAACGTTTTGTTTACATTTTTTATTTTACCAAAAGTAAAACACATTACCACAAAAAATATTTGCTCGATGGAGGGCTCTGTAATGAGAAATACAGTAAACAGGAGGCCTGCTTAAGGCGGAACTATTTTGTCCGTTTTTACAGGTTATAGATTAAATTATTGAGGGAGAGAAAACAACATTACAGGCATGAGTCAGTTGAAACCCGTAATATATTTGTCATAATTGTATAGGCTCTTTTAAGGGTTTCATCTGACTCGCCCTGTAAAACAAGTCAAGTAAAAATACAACTACTACTAGAAAAAGTTTTAGTGGGTGAGGAATGTTTAGTGCACTTTGAACACTTTTCACTCCCTCAATTTTATTTAAAAAATTAAAATTATGTGTTTCATTTTCCGCTTTAAGCAGTTTTTTGGTGCTCAAAATGCGTATCAATTTTCGCGTTAGACAGGTTTTCCCCGCTGAAAAACTATTTTATCATTGCGTTCCAAACTTTTTATCCGTTTTAACAAGGTTTCCGTCTTATTCTTGAGTTCACTTTAAACAGTTTTTATAATTATCGCTTTTGGTGTGCTCAAAATGCAGGTTCGTTTTCGCGTTACACAGGTTTTACACAAGAATTATTTTAACATTACGCATAGGAACACACTTTTTTGTTCGTTCTGACAGGTTTCCGCGTCAACAGGTTGTACAAACAGGTTGCGCAGTGGATCAAATTCAATTCCACATCTTTACCTAATTAGAATGTTCTTCCAAAATACTTATTGACGACCTAATTTATATTCTAAACCAATATAGCCTACACCTCATACCAACCCACTCTTTCTCTCTCTCCCTTATACCAGCCCCTTATGAGTGGTTTAAGTGCTTTCTTAAGTATTATTTCATGAAACCTAAACCGTTTTAATTTTAATACAAATGGTCTGTGTAGGTGCGAAGTTTGTCGCCGTACAGCGAGAGGATTAAGAAGCTCAAGTCCTTGGTTTACGTGTGGAAAATCTCGGACGTCTCCAAGAAAATGGTGGGCCGGAAGTGGGCTATCGAGAGCGACGTGTTCCGCCTCAACGGCTATCCCTTCGGAGCCCAAGTGAAGATCCAGCCCTCCGAGTTCTCCTCCGACGAGATCGGCATCTCCATCGCCTTCCGCGACAACCCCTCCTCCCCCCTACAGGTCCTGCCCTTCCCGGAAGTGACGTACGTGGTGAAGGATTTGAGCGGAGAGGCCAAAGTTAAGAACCGGGTGGCGCCTCACTCGGTGCAGTTCGGCATCAACGTGACTGGCAACAGCTACGTGTTCGAAGAGTACCTCATGTTCAAGAAGCGCTTGTTGAGCGGAGGCTTCGTGAAGGGGGATTCGATGGTGGTGGAGGTGTACGTGGAACCCCCGGAGCTCACCCACCAATCGCAGTCCTTCGATGGAAAGGTAAATCTATTTGTTTGCGTTGATTAAAACCTTTGTTTCGATTGTATGTGTTTTGATTGACAGATGGTGGACTGCGTGGACCAGTTGCGATGGAGGGTGGAGTTGGCAAAAGACTATTACGTGTGGTGGACCACCTCGCCCTACTTCTACACCCAGCCGCACGGATACAGGGTGCAAGTGCAGTTGTGGCTGCATTACAACGACAAGATCGTGCCTCAAGTGCTCTTCCTGAGCGGAGACAACGACAAGGAACTGGCCACCAGCTTTCCTCATAAGATCACGCTCACCGTGTACAACCTCAACGACCTCACCAACAATTTCGCCCGCTCCATCAACTCCGACATCGTGGACAGCACCATGTACGAAATGCCCGGCTTCACCTACGACGAGGTCAAAGATTTCTTGGAGAATGACACTCTGTATTATAAAGTTTCTATCGAACCTCTCACTCGATAAATACATTCACTCGCCAGCAAAATTTATTCACAGTGTTGTTTACTTTTCATGTTTTTTTTTTTTTTTATTAAATATAAATTAAATTGTTCTCTTTTTTAAAAAAATAATGATGAATTTTTTTTTTACCAATTATATTGAAAGTAAAATGAAAAAAATTGACATGAAAAGTTGTACAGTAGAGAACCGATATTTCGGACTCAAAAAAAAAACACACAGAAAATGGTGCTCAAAATGGAGAAAATGTTCGATAATCCGGATTTTTGTTTTTTGCTATGTGATTTTTTCTCCAATGGGTTTTAACATGCGTTCGAAAATCCGGACAAACCGATAATCCGGATAGGGGAAGGGAGGGGGAGTCTGGTTTTAATTAGTCCGGATTATCGGCGCTCTACTGTAACAAAAATATTTTATTGCATGACGAATTTTTTTCTTATCATGTGTCACCCATAAGATTTTTTAAAAAAAATATATATAATGATATTTCTCATTATTTGAAAAATTTTGTTTATTCATTACTTTATAATGCAAATTAAATGTGATTTTAACTAAAATTCGTAAAAATAATTAAAATTTTTTTTTTTACTGTACTGTACTGTACTGTACTGACACTTTCTTCTACGTAATGTATGTTCTGGTACACGGTTTGCGGGGAAATAAAATGCGAACAGCTAATCAGATGTACTAATAAATCCTTTTAATAATCTTTAATAGACTTTTTTTTACCTTTGTATTGTTATATTCTGTGTCTTTAAAATATCCTCTTCCAGTCTCAACACGAGCAGTATACCCACTCACTATGCTCTTCACCTCACTACACAACAGCTTCATCCAGTTTAATGACTGTATCAAACGTTGGTGCACTTATGCAATAGCCCAGATTTAAATTAGGGAAAATACAAAATATGGGGTGTGATGCGAGAGCAGGTTCGAAAGAAAAAATGAACGAGAGGTGGTGGAAGGGTTTGTATGCGGGGTTGAAGCAGGGAGAGTGCGGATGCAGCTGTTGTGTAGTGAGGTTGGGGACACAGTGAGTGGGTATAATGCTCGTGTTGAGACCGGAAGTAGGATATTTTAAACATGGAATAAAACAATTGTAAACTTATTACTATGTTTATTATTTGTTTATTTCAGGGTTTCAACCATAATTCAGTTCTTTAAGTGAAGAATTTATTGAGGAGTATAAATATAAATATCGAGTGATTTAATATCCCTGACATTATTTTTCTTACTTCACCTTTGACGCCAGTGATAAAAAAAAAAAAAAAAACCAGTAACGATATAGATTTTTTTAAAACCTTGAAAACTTTTTATTATCTGAGATTATGATAAAACAAAAATGTGACACTTTAAGGTGAGATAGGCGAGTGGTACGATCGAACATTCTTTTACTCTTTTGGTTGATAAGTCACGGTGCAAAGTGCATAAATATTATGAAAACTACTTGAAACTAAATTAAATCCTTTTTTTTATTCTTTTATTTATTTTAAAAATTTTGGATTTTTACTTTAAATAATTTTTTTAAAAAAATATATACCTTATTATTTGTTTTTAATTTTATAAAAATTATTAGGTTTTAAAAAAAATTAAAATGTGTGGTAATTAAAAAAAAAAAAAAAGTCATGTTTAGTTTAAAAATGAATTAACAAATTATTGTTCTAGGCATTTGTAAAACCTGTTTAAAGCGGAATTGCGTGCATTATCTAGTTTTTTTTTCCCGCTATTAGGAAATTTCCGCTTTAAGCAGGTTTATAATAATTTTTGGTGTTGTAAATGCGTGTCTATTTCCGCCTTAGACAGGCTGTCCGCTTTGCAGCTATTTTAGCTTTTCGAACCCGAGGTTTGGGTCCGTTCTTACAGGTTTTTTCTTTAGGCAGGGCTTTGATTTTAAAATTCGATGTTACAGCTTTAAATAATTATTTACATTTTTTTTTATTAATTATTTAAAATCACAAAATTTAAAACAACTTAATATTTAAAAAAATAAATAAATAAAATTCAAAGTTATCGAAGTTAGGATTTTCAAGTGTAGTACATTTTTTATCAAATTGTCACGAGCAACATTAGGATTATCATTGCGATTTCTGGAAGAGAGAGAGAAAAAAAATGTATTGTATTTAAGATTACCTTCAGAGTTTAACATTAAACGTATGAGGAATTCGAGAGATAACGCTTACACTTGCACAACCCCTTCTCCACTCACGATTACTATTACGACGTTTGAAATAAAATTATCTCTTATGATAAAAAGATTTTTCAACGATAAATTCACCATTTTAAATGTATAAAAGGAAGAGAATTATAGAGAAAAATTACTTCTGAAGTTGTGTTTAGACCACTACTAAAGGTAAATACAACGCGAGGAAAAAGAATCAATTGCAACAATTGAAATATAATTTTTACTCTTTTAGATATCAAAATGAGAACCTTTATTATTTTGGCTTGTTTGGTGGCTGTGGCTTTGGCCAACCCCGAGTGGAACTCCTTCAAGGCCAAGTTCAACAGGAAGTACAAGAGCCCCACCGAGGAGGCCTTCCGTAAGAAGATCTTCTTGAACAACATGTTGGCCATCAACCAACAAAACCAAGCCTTCGCTGAGGGACGATCCACCTTCACCATGGGAGTCAACCAATTCGCTGACTTG
>JAQGAZ010003219.1:0-12746 GCA_034692225.1 Polydesmus complanatus
GTTATAGCGCTTTCCCGCATTTAACGCTAATTTCTTGCGGTCCCTTGAAGAGCGTTAAATCCGGGTTTTACTGTACTACCGTACTTGAATTTATGGCTTGCTTATTCGCACACATTTTTTAAAACTCGATTGTGATCCCGTTTTAGGAAGAGGTTTTTTTCTAAAACTTATTTGAGAAAGTTTTAGTAAAATCATATTTTTTTTATTCGGATAAAAAATTCCGGTGAAAACGACATAGAAGTGGATGAGTTTATTAGAAATTATTAAGGGCATTGCATTGAAATGTTTCTCTAGCAATCTAAAGAAAATTAATAAGCTAATAATGATATAAAAAGAAGCAAATAAAAAAAATCAACTTGAAGTTGAAATGTTTTTTTTTTATACGTCAAATTATACAAGAAAACGCAATAAATAAAAACAAAAATTTCTTTAAATTTAAAATGTCAGTTTAAAGAAGACCTAGATTCTATTATACAGTAGTAATATAGCATTCATAAAAATGTCTTACGCGTATTTTCTCATGGGAATTTTTTGTAGTTTGAGGGTAAAATGTCAATAAAATTTTTAAAAAATGAAGCAGTTAATAATTATGATCTTCATCTGTATAAAATAAATTAAAAGTTTTTATTTTTTTAAAATAAATTTAAGTAAACCGCTCACGAAGTAATAACACACCGAATTCACGATTTAATGAACAAGATGGCTTGCTTTTACTTTTTTTTTTATTTTTTTTTAAGTTGGTAATCTTAAATGTTCTTTTTTGTTCGTAAAGGATTTAAAAAGCACGTAGATTTTTCGTTTTTTTTTTTGTTGTTGTCAGCGAATGCACGCTGCTTACCAACTGCTTGATTAAATAAAATCGATTAGAGGGATGTGCTCGTGGATGTGCATGCAAATATCTACTTCCTCCCACACTCTTTTATCAACTTTCATCATCAAATAATACGTGTTGTGTGAAGTCATGACTTTTACGTGTGTATTTTCAGCTGCGAAAGAGCAGGAAGGTCTGCTCGCGAGCAAAATGAACAACAGTTTCGCTGGTGGTGATCGTAATTCAACCGGCAGTGGAAGAGACGGTGGCGGCGATGGTGACGCCAGCAATATTACTGCAGCAGCTCTTGTTGGCAGCGGAATTAGTGGCCTTGTTCAAGAAACGGAAGTCTTACATATTCTAAGATATAGATATTCGAAACAAACTTTATGGCAGCCCGAAGGATGACGTAACTTTATTTTCCCTTTCAGTTTAACGGTTTTATAAATTGCAAAGTTTGTTGCCAATTTGGTGGATAACTCATTATAATTTGTAATATACGAGTAACACACATTAAATTTAATAAAATTTAAAATATTTTAAGCAAACAAATATTGAAATCAATATGAAAATTGATTTCATTATTTTAAAGTATATTACACTTTTGTACAATACTTTTTATTACTATTACGTGAAACGATAACATTTGAAAAATAAATGTAAAAGAAAAAATTATTTTAAGATAAAAGTTGAACACTCATTCAAAAAAACATGATCGTTAGTAAGGCCTTTAACGTTCATAAACTTTAGATTAAATTGTACATCAAATCTTTCGATTGTTATGTGATTTCATACTTTAAAATATTTTAGGCTACATTAAAATTCCAATTATGCTAGAGAAAATAAAAATTAATAAATAAAATAAATTACCGGTATTTAAAAATTTAAATAAATTTAGAATTGAAAAGCAAAATGCGAGCGTAAAAGTTGAACCTGAATAAAGTGTGTTGACCACGATCCCAGCATTTTTTTTTTCCTGTAGGATTCTTCCTTTATAATATCAGAGTAACAAAATTTAGTCTATTTTACCTCTATAAATAAGCTAGGGCTTCCCATGTACTTTTCTAATATTGCGCGAGATTTCATGAGGTTGGTCGGGTTGGGACCGTAAAAACTTAAGTTAATTCATTTTAAAATACAGGGAAAATGTAAATGATTGGCCGGATTTGGCAATATTTCTAGTCAAGTCACACGTATTCTAATAATAATAATCAAGTTTTATTTCCTGTTTCATAAGTGTTCAATTTGGCCGCCACCTGCAAATTAAAATTCACTGAGGTCATTACTGTTATTTGATGTTTTGGTCATCTAAAATTTGCAAAACAGAAATCAAAACTTGATTATGATTGGAAAATTGTGGGTCCTTAACTGGAGGTGTGCATTACATTTCATTATTAAGAAATTGTGTCATGAAATTGGGTCATTCATTTACACCTACCCTGTAGTACAATAGTGCCCAAAAATTTTCACTTTTTCCTTTAAAATTTTTTTTAAAAGTCGAGATAATATTCTTTATAGCTTTTTGTAAGGTAATAAACCTGAAAAAAATATTTAAAAAATAAAGTTAGCAATGATAGCAATACAAAATAATTAAAGAGCTGCTACATTTTTTATTATTATTATTGAAATGCTCTAGTTTAAATTAACATCGCTTGCTCATTTTTCTCCATTTTTATAACCATATAATATTTACTTTAGTGGGAGCTCGGGTTTTAAGGGCGGCATTTATAGTTGTTACTTGAGTGTGAGTTTCTCTCAAGTAGGAGAAAAACTCACTTACATTTTATAAACAATTTTGGTTTGAGTTGAGGGTTTCCTTCACTCAGCTTTGAGGATGATTATCACTCAAGTTTGGCTGGCTGTACTCACTCAGCCTTAGGGTGAGCCAAAATCTCAAGTGGATGGAGAAGGGAAGTAGCCTACACTCTAGTGTTAACTTAATCATACGTATCAGTTAAAAAGATGTTAATTATTTATATTGGTACTCGTTATATTATAAGAATCACAAATTTTCGATAATCACATCTGCCACACAAAAATTGGGTTTTTTTCTTCAAGGTTAATCTTGAAAAAGTTTGCTCATGCGCAATAGCGCACTCAAATATGCAAGTGTATTTTCGAGTAAACGCTTGAGCATGCAATCCTTTGAGTCAGTTTATGAATTTTTGAAAATGAAAACTTGAGACTGCACTAATTTTCCAGTGAATGGAGTGCGCTCTCATCTCAAGTAACGACTATAAATACCGCCCTAAATGAATGTTTCTAAAGTCCAAGGGCGGTATTTATAGTCGTTACTTGAGATGAGAGCGCACTCCATTCACTGGAAGATGAGTGCAGTCTCAAGTCTTCATTTTCAAAAGTTCATAAACTGACTCACAGGATTGCATGCTCAAGCGTGTACTCAAAAGTGGGCGTGTACTCAGAAATGCACTTACACATTTGAGGGCGTTATTGCGCATGAGCAAACTTTTTCAAGACTAACCTTGAAGAAAAAACTCAATTTTTGTGTGGCAGATGGGATTATAGAAACTTTAGGATTCTAATAATATAGGGAGTATCAATATAAATAATTAACATCTTAATAATTGATAAATATGTTTAAGTTAACACTCGAGTGTACTTCCTTTCTCTATCCACTTGAGACTTTGACTTGAGATTTTGGCTCACTCAAAGGCTGAGTGAGTACAGTCAGCCAAACTTGAGTGATAATCATCCTCAAAGCTGAGTGAAGGAAACCCTCAACTCAAATCAAAATTGTTTATAAAATGTAAGTGTGTTTTTCACCTACTTGAGTCAAAGTCACACTCAAGTAACGACTATAAATACCGCTCTTTAAAATTAGAGACCTGGGGCAGTTTTATGATATTCCACTTATTCAAGTTCGACTGCATAATGTAATTAAAACACTGTCAAGGGTTGGTTCGCTTTAACAATCGATAAAAACGTAAGCATTTTTAATTCTCTATTAAAATTAGCATAGGCTTACCGATAAATTTCAAGTTATGTAATAAAAACAGCCCATATGTCAAATTAATTTTTATAAACATTCTGTATATATAATAAGCTACTAAAAATAGCTTTTCATAAATAAAAGGATGAGTTTCGTCGGAGGTTTAATAAGCTTTGCCGTCATTTTCATTTCTTATAATGATGCAAAATAAAAATATTCAATAACTTTTTTAATCTGCTTAGTAAATTGCTGCTTTTTATTAGCAGTGATGATTGTCAGCCATGAACAATAATTATTAATAATAAAAATTAAAGAATAATTATTTGCCTAAACACTGTTTAAAAAATGCATTTTTTTGTAAAGAAAAGAAAAAAAAAAGCGGGACATAATTATATTTTTGTGTACTCATCTCTCCATTTCGGTGTTAAACATTGTATACTGCGCATTTGTAACTGTTGACATTCGCCAAACAAAATAATGTTTTAAGTTCAGGTGTTTGGACGCAATACTCATTTTCATATATTATTATTATGCCGACGCCTATTTCAAACACCTAAAGTGCATCCAATCGAGAAAAAAAAAAAGAATAATAACGAAATTAAATATTGTATATTTCTTCATTTTCCCGGAATGAGGTGCAGTACCGAGAATTTTAAACGAGTTGTAAAGGAGGTGCATATAACCGTTCATTTCGTTACGGTGAAATTGGTTAAAAGCGCGTTTTCAGCGTAATGATTATCATTACTTAATTATAGCTGCGCGAGGCATTTCTTTATAACTTTAATTATTTCCATCAAAATAGCTTTGTAATGTGCATTTATACACATGCGCAATTTAGAGCGGATAAATTTAGGCTTGTTTACAATATTTATTAATGTAAACAACGAGTAATTAATAGTTTTTTTCTTTTATTTAATACCGTAATAATAATACTAAACTAAATAAGTTTCAAGAAAATCAATCGATCTTTTTAGATTTAGATCTGATTAGGCTTACGCGATAGTCGAATAACTTTTTTCTAGAAGTACAGTAAAGTAGGTGAAGCTTCGACCATCTAACGCAGCGTTTTGAGAAGCGTATTTCATGGTCGAAGAGGTAAAGTAAACCCAATGCCGGCTCTACCATTGAGGCACAGAAAATCCAGTGAACTATAAAAATCTAGTCAAAATGAGTTAAGTTAATAAAAAGTATGCTTTTAGCAAAATGCGGGAGGGCGCAAAAATTATTTTTATTCCCGGGGGCCGCAAAACTACTGATCATTTAGTGTATTTTAATGCGTAATTGCGTACTCTTTTTCAGTCTCCCCCACCCAAAATAAAATCTTGGGTGCGCCTCTGCAAAAATCATAGTAAATTGGGAAGGAGGGGTGCCATTTTTGTCTGTTATTAGGACGAAAAATAGCCTATAGAGTCGGCAGTGTGACAGCGTAAACATAAGCGAAATACCTAAATTATGATTACTAACGTTAGAGCCAGGCTATAGTATTTCTAGGACAGAGATAATATTTTATTGACAGTTTATGAATGCTTTCCATTCATCGTTATGTTCGAAATAAGGAAAGCGGTTTCAAATGACATGTCATTTGGTGCAATCATGCAATGAACGAAATTCATGAAAATTTGGGCGCTTTCTATGCCAACGAATTATGTTTCAAAACGTCGTAAATGCTTATTTATCAATGCAAATTGCTCGTGTTGAAAATAATTTCGGTCATGTGATGAACTGTTAATGCTACAGGTATTATAAAAAAAAATTGTATCTATACCGGTAATAATATTATTGATTTTATGGCATTATTGAGTTCCACTTTTGAAATAATGTTCTCGAATATTTTTTTAAAATCTCTCTAAAGACGAATGTAAATGTTCATAGTTATGACATCATTTTTCTTTCTTTTTTTTTTTTTTTTGCCTTTTACAAAAAAAAAAAAAAAAAATTACATGCAAATTAAAATGGATCTTATCTGTGAAAATTTAAAGTTGGCAGCTAATTTCATTGTTGAATTGAAGTTTTAGTTTAATTCCATTTCTATTACACGTGGTTTTTTTTAAAAAAAATTTCTACTTTAAAAAGTTTAATTAGCATTACATGTAACTTAATATTCTTAATAGTAGCCTATTATAATTATTATAACCCATAAAAAATGTAAATCAAATAAATTTTTTTTTGAGGTTTGAATTACTAAGAAAATGTAGATTCAAATATTTGTTTTAACGTTAAGACTATTGCGAAAAACTGTTTACCAAAATTTAATTTTTGGAATAAAATAAAGGCGAATTCAAGTACAAAACCAAACTAAAAAAAAGTCGTTTTTATTCGGAACAGTTTGAGCGTTACCATAATGCGTAATATTATTTTTATTGTCGTAATATTCAATGTTAATGTAAAAGTACGCAGAATTTGTTTCAAATTTAATTCTTCGCGATGCTACGCAATTTCACAACCATAATAATTTTGATTAAACCCTATTAACTCCGGTTATTGTTGTTACCAAACTGCCAAACGAGTACGATGCTAAAATTAAAAATAACTTTAAAAATAATTTTTTTTTTATTTTTTTATTGGATCTGATAAATTCAAACTCGGCATCAAAATGTTATAAAATGTCGAAGATGAAACAAAATAAAACGTAATTTTATTCAAGAACTATTGCTATAAATAACAACTTGTCAGCGTGAGGTGACTTTAAAATTAAGTGCTTATAGACGATTTCATTAATTTGATGAATATCTTTATGATAATTAGAGAAATATACAGACATTTCGTTAAAATTTCCAATTTTTTAAACTGTGAAACTGTTTTACTTAATTGTATTCTTAAAATATTTTAATCCTATTTTTAAAAAAAATAACACACGAGCCATCAACAAATACGGGCCTATGTACAATTTCTAAAACTACCGTATTATTAAATACAGTACGATTAAATATTTTATTTCAAGATTATAATCAAACTTTTCCATAATATTGTAGCAGGCAGACAGGGTTGCATAAATTTGAATTTATTAATCGCTTGCAACAATTAGATTCTATTTGATCGGAATTTCGATGAAGGGAGACTATTGATCAAAATTCACTTAATTTTTTTACTACGGAAAATGGGCTTACATTCTCTTCAGTTATCAAACATACAAATAAATCAGACGTTAATCAGATTAGAGTTGATATTTATTTAATAAGCAGCTTAATAATATGTAAATTTTAGTTAATACCTTCGAGAAAGAAATATTTCTATAAATTTATAGGATAATAATTCAAAAACAAATATTTTATTACTAGAAATATTATTTAAAAATTTTAATTTAAATTAAACTTTTTTACATTTTTATTTTAGAATTTAGTTATTATAATTTTTTAATACTAATTATATTTTAAATTTACGTATATGGTATTTTTTTTTTTTTTTTTTGCAATAAATTTGTTTTGATGATTTATTAATTAAATATTGATATCTTCCTGAAGCACACTTGTTACTTGAAATGAATGGATTTAAATTATTTTGATTATCCTAAAATTGATGGTGGTGTAGGCGGGTAAACATCTAAACGCGAAAAGATATTTAAAACAAAATTTATCTTATTGGACCATTTTGTTAGAATTAAAACAAAATTATTTTAAAAAATATATATATTTACTGCAACATGGCCAACTTAAGAAAAGACAACACAGCGCAGCTCCCCAGTTCAGTTGACATTTCGTGCAGTTGATCGGCAAAATAAACTTAGGATCTGAACTTTCGTTGATGTGATCGGTAATTATTTCTTCACTTTCTTTCGTCGGTTTGTCGTTTTCTTTTTTAGGTTTTACGTTTACGTCGCAATTAACTTGAGTGTAAACCGTTACTAAAGCAACGACACAAACGACTAAAATTAACTTAATCATTATTATTTTTAACTACCGATAGTCAAACTTCTTAACTTGAGATTTGATTTTAAATAATTTTTTACAGTTTTAGGCGCTTTATATACTTTTCAAAACCATTTAGTGTTTAAAAGTTTATGAGATTAATTGATTTACCTTCGCAAAATAACCTATTTTTAATGCAATATGCGATATAATTATTGTTTGATTGCATTTTAGTTGTAAAAGGGGACCTCATTCCGTTCACCTAGCAAATCAGTAGTTTACCGTTAATTTAAAAACCGATGGCATAACTTATGGGCTTTAAATTTAAATTACTGTATCTCATTTATTTTGTAGGTCGCAGAAATGTGATGCGACGTAAAGCTTAACTTAATTTAAATCGTTTCAAAATGTTTCGTCGGAACTTTACTATAATTAATCACTCATCAGACTAATTGATTTTATTTGATTTAAAAAAAAATAATTTGTTAACGTGCTTTTTGAAAAACTATTTTAAGCTTAGCAAGTTATCACCGGCACTTTATTACTTCAAGATCAAGTTGGTATTTAAAAAAAAAAAAAGAAAAAACACTTGTTGTTGTCATTTGCTATTATTTTGTATTATAAATTTTTATTACTAGTACTTCTTAATTACTGAATAAGACAAATAATGTTATTATTATTAATAATTGTAAGTAGATTACGTATGGAAATTAATTTTAAGATACAAGTCTTACTTTATATTTCGTTGATTTTTAATTTAGAAATTATTTATAGGCCTTACTTTTAAATTTTATTGATAATGATATAAACTTAAAATTATTTTAATAATCTATATTTCAATCCAGTTAAATATAAGTTTTATTTAACGCCAAAAGAAATTTTCGCCGACAATTTGTTTTTGTTTCAGCTTCCGCATCATTAATTAAAATTAATGATATTTTTGAAATAATAATTAGTTGTAGACGATTTATTTTCTATTTATATCACTGCAGCCTATTGCATTAGTTTTAACTTTTCTAAGATGTTGAATTATTAAAAATATTTTTTAGAGCTTTTTAATTTTTGGTGGTTGATAGTCTGATAGAATAAGTTTAAAAGCATAAAAATTAGATTATAGGGTAATTAAAAAAAACAATAATAAAAACTTCTTAATATAAATAAATTAGGTTTGGGTATCAGAAAACTGATTTATGTTTGTTCCAATTTTAAGTTATGTTTGGGCTTGTCGTTCTAATCGAATTAACTCCCATCCTCCCTTGTTATGGTTTTAAACTAAAAAGTTTTTTTTTTAAAATTACAAAAGTTAATACTGTAATTATAAAGTGCATTAACTGTTTTGGCAATTGCATGCTGGCCAGTCCAATCCCAATTGAAATAATAAGAGATATTCTGATGCAAATATGATATAAAAAATCAAATCAAATGCAACGATTGCAAGGTATAACGATAAAATAAACACCAATATTATTGTTGTTGGTCGATCAATACTATTACATCTTAAATTTTAAAGTTAATAATGCTGATTACTGAGTACAATATTAGAATCCGAAGTACGGCAAATAGTTTAAATTGATCTGTTATTTTTTTTCAATTTTTTTTTGTCATATTTTTCCGTTTATGTTTTTTGTAGGTATGCTAAAGTCTCTGCTCAATTCCTTTTAATACCGTCCACTTCATGATTATATATCGTAGTAATATGAGTTTATCTCAACAATTAAATCATTTAGGCGTGCAGATATCAGTTTCACTTTGTTGTCTACGTTCATTTGTTTTTTTGTTTTAATTTTGAAACTTTTTTTTTTTAAAAAAACTTTCCAAATGGTTTTTTCTTTTTCTGTTTTGTGAAATGATATACTGCACCGGTATTATTTTTGGTTTTTAAATGTTATTCAATTTTTTTGTTTGGTTGGCTCATGTGGACCACTGTATTAGCGTTGGATTGTAATAACGTTTCTGTTTCCGAAACCTCCTTAATAAGATACGCATGCATTACGGTATTGAATTATTTAATATTTTTTATTTAAGCTTTTTTTGTGTACAGTGGAATAATTTTTATTAATTAATATTTTTTTTAAATATGATTTTTAATTTATATTTATTGGTGCGATCTTACGTTATACAGTAATTTAAAATACACATTATAATTGTAAGCCTACTATATACGGTAATAACCACAAATTACGTTGAATAAACATTTAGCAAATAAAATTATATATTTTTAAAGAGCAAGAGAAATTATAATTATATTGCACTTGCATTCTTCATCCTGTATTTAAAAATCTTGAAAATTATCATCACCAGGTTCAATTTTTTGGTTCCAATCCTTGATTGTACAGTTGGTTGCTAATTATTATCTGAATCTTGAAGATCCCCATTTAAGATTTGGGGTGGGTTCTCTAATTCATATAGGAAATTTTCCCAATTGTTTTCTTCCATATCCCGACCATGTTTAATTGATTTTATATTTGTTTTTGTTAAATTTGTTTCATTGATTTTTGTTGAATTTGTTCCATTAGTTTTTGTTGAATTTGTTCCATTAGTTTTAGTTGAATCTGTTCCATTGGTTTTTGTTGAATCCGTTCCATTGGTGTTTGTTGAATCTGTTCCATTTTCTGTTCCATTTGTTGCACTGGCTTTTGTTGTAGTTGTTATATGAGCCTTTGTTGGTACGTAACCTAAAATATCATAGTTTTAAATTGTTAGTACAAGTTATATCTTGTTCATATGGATAGTTAGGTTTATGAATAATGCTCAGTACAAATGAGCGATTGTTACTCGTACTTTATTAAATTAATTAATGTACCGGTAATTTATTTTCTTAAAATCTAATTTTAAACTTACTGCAGCAACGGTTTGAGATAAGCAGGCAACATCCGGTTCTGCCCCAGTTTTGAAGGCAACGATCACAAGGAGGTCGGAGACCCATTCTATCGTCAACTTCTTCCTCACTGGCTCCGATGCTGTTTATTATTAGAAAGAATGAGACGACCAATATTAAAGTGAGATTATTTCTTGCCATAATTTTTTTTTTTAGAGTTTAAAGATGATTTAATTCCAGATGAAGGAATGAACTGTTTGATTTAAAAACGTTTGATTTCGCTATCCTTTTTATATAAAAATTTTCTCTCTCAAAATAGTGTCAAGGGGTAAATTTTGCAAATGTGACAATACTATAACTTACAACAAAGTAAAAGAAAAATTGTATTGAAAATAAAATTTGGTATTGCAATTGTGGTACTGTATATTGGTTTTTTATACATATTAGCTCAATTATTGTGATATAACAAAGATAACTTCAATGCCAAACACTTTGACCTGAATTTTTTAAAAAAAATATATCGGTCAATTTATAAATTTATTGACTATTTTGATTCTTGACATATTATTTTAGTATTTGCTTGGTGCAATAAAGATAAAACTTTTTAATGAGTGATTGACAAATACATTAGTGTAATAGTGTATGATTACTATTGTGCTATTTTGCTGAAGATCCTAGCTGCTAAGATACATTTGCATTTGATAATTATTAGCCACATGAGCTTCATCGTCAGCATAATAGCCTATTTTATAGCCTGTTCATGTATAACTACAGTTTTACCTAGAAATGCTCCAACTTTGAACTTGTGTACCTCTGGCTTTTGGTTTCAAAGTTTTAAAACCATGCTTGGAAACGTATGATAATGGCATCAAACAATGTGAGACAAATTTTATTTCTTGTGTATGCACTTTGTAGTAGTAGTAGTAACAAATGAGGAGTACTAATAAATTGGGTACCATAGTGCATTTTAAGATAACAGAATTTAAGTCCAATATTGCTGTACATGTAGGCTATTAATGTATCAAAAGTAACTTGATAACTAAAAGAAAAATTTTAAAACACATGAACCTGAAATAATTTAATTTGCTTATATTCTGCATTTATTTGAAGTTAATTAATGTTAGAGGCAGATGCATCAGGCACCACTGAAAAGATGCGTTAAATGTTAAAAAATTTATTATTTTGTCTAAAAGTAGGCAAAACTCATTTTATTTTTTGCATTTGATTACCAGACATTCTCATTTACCAATAACAGTAATTAAAAATAGTTTGCCAGTAATAGTAAATTGAAAAAGTATAAAACTGAATGTTAGTGCGGCAAAATAATATTTGGATTAATACTTCAGCCCAGATTAAATTTTCAGAGAAATATTTTTTTATTTGTCATTTCATAGCCTTTTCAAATTAAAAATTGTTGAATTTTTTGAAAATTGAGATTTCTGACATCATAAACAGGAAAGAATTTTTTATGAACTCATGAAAATTGGAACATTTTAAAGTAGGAGTGCATAGATATAATAAATTTATTCTTTAAATTTGGAAAATATCTACAGTACGGTAATTAAGCATTTGGAGATTAAAAATCTTTTTGTAATTGAAAAATTTCAATTTTGCTGTAACTAATGCAATTTCTTAAAATCATTTTTCAAACTTTTTATAAAATTTTTTGTCACTTTCTTTTTGTCAGGTAATAGATCTACAATTTATATCAGTTTTCATTGAACTGGGCTCAGCCATGCAACCCATGTGATTATAATTGAAGCCGAAAAAAATTGTAATAATGTTATGTATCGTTGTATCTAATACTCAAGCCCTCATTGCAAAAGAAGCCTGTTTAGTTTTTTTTAGTATAAAGCAAAAGTCATCCATTTTATTTTTATTATTAATCATTAAGTGGTTTATTACAGTTTGAAGACATCCAATATACAATTATGTGTTATTTTATACAGCATAATATACAATAAAAAGAAGACACTGTAAGGTTGGGTAGTTATTGAATTAGGCCTACATATATTTTACATTTTTAAATAGACAGATGGTATGACCACAGAGGAATCAGAAGAAACAATGATATCTGTGTGAGTTAGGGAAGATATAAACCACCTACATCTGATGGGGTAGTATAGGTTGTGGTGTCTGGGCAAGTTATTGAACAGTAGTGCCTGAATGAGGAACAGAAGATCCAGAAGCAGCTGTGGTGTCTGACTCAGGAGCTTAAGATCCAGAAGCAGCTGTGGTGTCTGACTGAGGAACAGAAGATCCAGAAGCAGCTGTGGTGTCTGATTGAGGAACAGAAGATCCAGAAGCAGCTGTGGTGTCTGA
>JAQGAZ010003220.1:0-12736 GCA_034692225.1 Polydesmus complanatus
ATCAAAAATGATCAAGATAAAACTTGCTATCAGATTGGGAAATAGTGGAAAATTTCATGAGTCATCATGATGGGAAAGAAACTTAAAAGTTAATAAAATAAGTCTTTTCCCTAAATTAAATACATAAATATTCACTTATAAAGTAATAAAATAACATAAATTGACATAAAATAGAATAATAATATACGGCGATTAAAAGGGTATAAGTGCAGTGCGAAACAATGGCACTTACAGCCGTGAAACGAACGAAAACACGGTTCGCGATTTTGGCACTTATAACCTTCATTAAAACCTTTAAAATGGTTAAATCGGAAAGAAAATGTGAATTCAGTATAATATAATGACTAAATGTAGTCATTTGAAAATAATTAAGTTCTAAAATTAATTTTAAAATAAATAACTTATATCAGCAATATGGGTCAGAATGGTTTAGAATTAAATGTTTGATATGAGATTAAAGAGGAAAGAAAGTTAGAAATGAAAATTCATGTTATATAACTGTTACTTAAATGTAACAAGAGTTATTAAATTAATTAGAATTTTTGTCTATTTATTTATAGTCCAGCAGCTGACACCACTTTAGTATAGAAGTTTTGGTGTACACAAAATTCCTTCTGGAAACGTTAGTGGAGTTTATAAGAACCAAAAAAAACTTGGGTGGCCGATCCCCACCCCCCACGTTTTCAAGATGGCCGCCTTTATTCCGCTTCCGTTCTAATAAATTACCGTTTTAGCGGAAATGGTAAATAATTTCGAAAAAAGTGTTAAGAGGTAAAATGTTCAGCTTTAAATTACCTACAACTTTGTATCTGACCATAATTTTGATATTTCAAACCTTTAATTCAGAAAAGTTATTTTTATATTAAAATGAAAATATTTTCTTAACAAACAATATTATAATATACGGTAACACAAATTCCTCTGAAAAAACATACATTTAACGATTGTTTAAATACTGTAGGCACATCCATTTTATGAAAAGTACACACTTTAGAATTCAAAAAACCCATACAATTTGACATAAAATTAAGTAAATGGCAAGTATTTTTTTTAACAAAATAAGTCTCTTAAAATTTTTTTGATATATTTGGAAATGTACCTAAAATTTTAAAAACATTATATAGAGAACCACAGATAATTAAGTTTGAGAAATTTTTTTAAATGAGCGCACATTGCCCGCACATACAACTACCTAGTATTAAATCTTCAGGTACCGGAATCTCAATAAATAGTCTGCCTCTGATAGTTATCACTGTTGGCATTAATTGGAGAACAAATCGATACAAACATAAATTAATATAGTTTAAAAAAATAATGAAATGCTTAGAAAATAAATGAAATGGTTAAAAAAAAATAACAAACTACCGGTATTTTTTCAAAATATTGAAACAACTTGACTTTTTAAAATTAAATAAAAATCTAATAAAACAAAATAAAATTTTTTCAATTAAATGAATTTATTTACTGATACCGGTATTTAGAGTTTGTGAGGCCCCTATTTTGCGCAATGTGGATTTCTGCAGTCAATTTTATCTATGTCAACACTGTTGCATTTGCAAAACAAACAACATGGAATTTCTGCTTTTCGACATACACAATTTGATGTTGCACACTTTATGCATGTACATGCCCCAATGTAGTCATCTGGTATTGGGTTACTGTACTTTGCAGGCATTAAAACGCTATCTGTCATTTCAAAGCCAAACTTAAGTGGATCCAGTGAATGTTGCTCTTCATCAAGACAGTGTATCATTAAATAGCTGTGGAAAAAAGCACGAAGAAGATGCCCTTGTGCACTAGTACTAGTTGGAGGAAGGTCATCCAGTGTAATATTTTTTCCATGAAGATACTTCCATAGCCTAAACTCATCAAGTGTCTAGAAAGATGAGCCTTTTTTCAACAATTGCACTAAGTACTCTTCAGCAAGTTCCATGATACAGTCAATTTCTGGAGATAATGATATGCCAAACTTGTTCAAATAATGCTCAGGGTTGCAACCAATTGCAGCTTTTTTGGTTCCAAACTTGCTTGAATAGTCAGCACCAGAAAGGGAGTGAAGTGCAGGTAAAATGTGGCACATGTTTTGTCCTAGAGTTTCTGCCAACATGTGGATTGGAATGAGCCTTGTTGTGTCACCAACTCCAGCTCTTATCCAAATTTCGTTTACTCCAAGGGTGTGAAACTTTTTCCAGTGAAATAGAGCCAAAACCAAGATGTCTGTATCAGAACTTACTAACATAATTTTTTTTAGTCCATTTATTGCTGCATTCTCAGTGTGTATCATCATTCTAAAGTCTGCTTCTTCTATTTGAAATTTGTCCATATTATGCATTGGTTTCTCAACACCATTTTCAATACTCTTGCAGTTCATTTTAATTTCCTCTGGGGAGCCAGAAAATGCACTAAATACTTGAATCTGACTAATTGGTCTCAGCAAATTTAAAGAAATCAAAGTTTGTGTTATATGTTTTTGTAATAACAGTTTGTTTGCGGAGGAAGGCAAAAAAGTTTCCATTTGAACTACGAGATTAATTTCTGAAGATATCTTTGAAAATAATATTACATTATTTTTTTGTTGTGATAAACGTTCAGAGTCTTTAGGAGAACATACTTGGTAACTATCAAAGACATGGTCTACTCTGCAAGCACCAGCAGAAAGTGCTGATGTAAATTTAGAATAAGAAGTGGCAATGTCACCAAACACTTTTTTTTTCTTTTGTTACCAACTTTCTCAAACAATTCATAACATCTATGATAAAACAAGTACTTTGATCTGGCTGAAATTGTGCTGCATTTGAGTTGTTACCTAGATTCTTTTCTAATTCATGTGTTAAAGTATGTTTTTTGCTTTTACTAAGAAGTCCATTATCATCAAAAAGCATTGAAACATCTGATAAGTCAAATTGAAACAGATGTGCCATGTCATATCCACGAACTTGTGCAATCTGAACTATTCGGTTTGTGGCAGTCTTAAAACACTTTTTATTACCTTTTTCTTTTTTCTGAGATTTATTTTGAGTTTCAAATGTGGGTAATTTTGTGCGGTTTATAGTTTCCCAGATACGAGTAGACTTTTCTACATATCGTGTATCTCTGTAAGTTTTGTACAATTCAGTTCCTAATTTGCTAACATTCAACAATTTACTTTTTGCCTCAACAGCAACTGTTACCTGTGTCATTATATTATGTAGCAATTTGTTGGCAGATAAGTCAAAAAGATTTTCCCTTTTCAATATATACTGCATTGCTGTTGCAATCATGTTATTAGTGTGTTCTGTCTCACTTTTTGAGAGCTCATGGTGTGAGTGTAATTCAGAGGTTGTTGATACAGAATGAGTGATTTCTCGATGCAAGTTTGTTATCTGCAGTAACTCATGGTATGTTAGATTCCACTGGACAACAAAATTCTTCTGTTTTGTCATTCCAATTACACCAGATGATCCTTTTTGTGATCTATTAATAGTTTGTTCAAGTGCCATATCAGCGCCAACAGCTGAGAAAGTATGATTAAATCGTTTTACAACATGTTTACCATTCTTAAATGCTTCATATACTTCAGGATGAGTTGTAGGTAATTTCCTCATGTCTTCTAAGTAAAGAGAGCTCCAGCGTTGGTAGTTTACACAATCAAAAACTGCCAATAGAGGTTGGATCTTCTGAACAGTGTCCAAATGTAAATCCCATAAACCTTCTCTGTCAGATCGAATTAGATTTCTCTGTAAAGACACAAATAATCGAAAGTTATCCCAATAAAAGTTTTCAGATGCCTCCCGGCCTTTGTCAACAAACTCTTTAAAGTGTGAAATAAGATTATTAATATCAATATTTTCAAATGTTTCATTGAGCTTTGCACAATCTTTTGCAGAAAGATTTTCTTGAAGGTTTACTAGTTGTTTTAATTCTTTAGCATAATTATCAGTCCCATTTGTTTTAAAGAACGCTAGTACTTGAAGGCGGAACAAAGCTTCATCAAGAATTAACATGGCTTTAATACCTCTAACATAATGCTTTCCACTAAAGGCTGATTCTGTCACAGTAATGCCTAATAAGCCACTTTCAATGAAAATATCTGAAGCTCCACTTTTTCGAATGTATTTTCCAAGGCAACCAATAAAGACCTTTATCATGTGGAATGAGCCCATTATCAATACAAGATTTTCAAATTTTTTGTTTTGGCTGAGTTGTATTTCTCTAGCAATGCTGTACACACCTTCATCACAAGCTACAGCAAGGTTTTTTTGTTTCAAATCCATGAGTAATTTGTTAAAATTGCAAAGTACTGTGTAAACAGTCTCATATTTTGTTACTGAGTGTGGTAAAATTGGCAAAAATCCTACTTGCTTCTCTTGTAAGTTTTCATGAGAAACTAGTGAGTTAAAGGCACTCCAAGATGGTGAAGGCTGTTTAAATTGTAAATCAGTCATCTTAGATTCATTTGTAGTATGTGCAATCCTTGAAAATTCCCAGATATGATCTTTTTTTACAAAGATTTGGAATTCTTTTTCATCCATGCAGTACAAATCATTTTCCACTGTGTAATCAATGCTTAGATCAGGCCGCTTTGCCGGTTTAATATATGGCTGTAAATTCTGGCATGGTAAGATGTTCTGTAAGCACTTTATTTTTTTGTCAACACCACTTTCTGAAATACATGGTTTTTCAGTACAGATTGTAGGTTTATCTTGAAATAGTACACAAACAGTATCATGTGTACTCCCTATACCAGAAAACGTTGCTTCAATGTGATCAAAATTGTCAAATGCCCCAATTGTGTACATTTCAGGATTAAAGTGGCTTGGAAGTGGAACATCTCTATTTTGGGATATAGCTAAATGGGCAAGGGCACTGTGATGACGTAAAACTTCATCATAGCCAACACAAAGTCCTTAGTGGTTAAAGCTTGTAATAAGAGTTTTGCTTCTGCAGGCTGCATGTATAGCTTGTGCATTCATTACATGTAGAGGAGTCTTCTTTTTTCCACGATGTAAAATGTAGTAAATAATTTGCAGTAATGATTGTGCTTTTATAGCCCAACCACTGTAAGCAGTTTGTTCTTCATTATCGTTGGTCTGAGCAAGATTTGTTTCATTTGGATCAATATTAAAAAGTGAACAAAAAAACTGTGAAAAAGCAGGTGGTAGGTTTGTGTTTAACCACGAATGTTTTAGATCATTGCTGTCACAGAATTTATCAGATAAATCAAAATCAAGATTGTTCATGCTCTGCCTCAAAATATTTGCACATTCAGTGATTGGGTTTTGGCTTCGAATGACATCTGCAACTTCTTCTGGTGTTAGTTTGGAAGAGAAAAACATAGCTGGTTTGTTATTTTCTACAGGGTTAGAAAATGTTATTCTGTCACCAAAATAGTTTACAAGAAATCTTTTTAGATCTTTGTTGTTGATTGTTAAACTTGATTGAGAGTGAAGCTTCTCACATATATAGTTAAGTGTATATCCTAACCCACTATTAATTCCTTTCTCAACTTCTTCAGCTATTGAATTAAGCAACTGTTTTTTTAAATTGTCTGATATTTGAGGTAATTTTCCAGATTGGTCATAGGCACGTTCATAGCGGAGGATGTATGATGATAAGCAATTATTATGGTACATAATGTCAGCAACAAATATACTTGCTGCATCTGTCAAGTCACATGTACGAAGAAAGACATCATCTTGAAAAAATGTAGTGGCTTGTAGAAGTTTTTCTGCTCGTGGTGATTCACATATTCGAAATTTTTCATAGTTCCCTTTGTGTGATTTACTATTGCATATCACACATAATTGATCTCTAATATCTAAAGTACTGCTCGGATTTTGTCTTCTCAATCTCTTTCTGGGTGGCTTGCCTTCAGTAAATGATAGAGGTCTTGAGGGTTGTGTGCCGGAAGCACTAGACTGTGAACTTGTTCTTTTAATCACCAGATCCAGTGCTTTTTTATTACAGTATTCTTTGTAACATTTATTGTTTATATGATAATAAAACAAATCATCAATTGCAATAAGTGATAACTGCTCCCACACGTTGTCCTTTCTTATTGTGGCTGCCTCCCTGACCTTTTTTCTTCCATTTTCGCTTGTTATGACATTGTCATCAGCTTCACTGCAAATTATACATTTCCTTAATAAATTCTTCTCAGAAACTGGATTTACTTCATTTTTATGCCTCTTCAGTTTAATTGGCTCCATAGTTAGAGTGGCAGATTGGTGTCCCTTGGCACTAGAAATCTTGAGGCCCTAAGATCTAAGCTTTAAAACTCAAAAAGAAAACTAAGAAAATTTTACAATTAAATTATTTGTAATGAGATATTTTTTGAGGTCCAACTAGGTTCAAAACCAGAATAAATATGAGACTGATTCTATTTTGAGAGCCTTTTTATACTCTGGATGAGTATTGAAGTATGTAAATCTTTCCCACAATGACTCATTAATTGATGTTGCCCACTTAACAACAAAGTTGACCAATACAAAGTAACCATGTGTTTTTTTTTTCGTATGTCACACCAGTATAGGCTACAGTAACCTTCCAATCATAACTTAACAGAGTTGACCAATTAAAAGTACCCATGTGTTTTTTTTTACATGTCACACCAGTATAGGCTACAGTAACCTTCCAATCATAACTTAACAACAGAATTGACCAATTAAAAGTACCCATGTGTTTTTTTTTTACATGGCATACCAGTATAGGCTACAGTAACCTTCCAATCATAACTTAACAGAGTTGACCAATTAAAAGTAACCATGTGGTTTTTTTTCGTATGTCATACTAGTATTGGCTACAGTAACTTTCCAATCATTCACCATAACTGGCATGGCAACTGCCAATATTTCATTTGCTCAAAGGCCTGCTAAAAGTCATGTGCAAATGAACTTGAAATGGTGATTAAGCAAAGTTTATTTACAAGAGGAAGTCAGTGTAATAATACAATTATGACTTAATTAACTTTTTAATTTTTGGTTTAGTTTATCACAAAAAAGCAGCTAAAATCTATAAAAAAATCAGTAAAAATATCTAAAATAAATGAATAAAAATCAAGAAAAAATCAAAAAAAGCATTAAAAAATGAGAAAATATACATTTTATGATATTGATGGTTATGTGTTTACCGTACTATTTAAATAAAACCATTAAATATTTGTTTTCTTCTAAGTTATTTGTGCTCTGTCTTTCTATAAAGAAATTTTTTTCTCAATTTAGTTCGAAAAAATACTTTTTCTGGTTTAACCGTTTAAAATATTGAAAATATGATCAGATGCAAAGTTGTAGAGAATATAAAGACGAATAATTTATGTCTTAACGTTTATTTCAATCAGGCTTACCGTTTTCGTGAAAACGTTAAATTAGCAAACTGGAAGCGATATAACAGCGGCCATCTTGAAAACGTGGGGGGTGTGGGGCGTCCACCCGGGTTTTTTTTGCTTCTTAAGTACTCAGCTAACTTTTCCAGAAGGAATTTCCTCTATACGGAAAAATGCCCACCAAAGTGGTGTCAGCTGCAGTATTACGGGGCAACACTGTTAATTTAGAAATAAATTAAAAACATTAAATGCTAAAGAACGTTTAAAAATGCCTAAAATTAGGTTTAACCATAATCTAATTGAATAAAAATCAAATAAAGATTTAAATCCCAGTGCAAACCCGATTAAAAATACGCATTTTTAATTTATACAATTTAATCGTCTGGTCACACTGGCCGCCATGAGATTGTACAAACTTTTAGAGTAACTAAAAGTAGCTGACCTAAATGCCGGCTACGCGCATCTCCATGTTAAAGAGTTGGAGGGGACGTTGACCTTGCTAAACGCCCTTTTCTATTCTCGGATACAGAGGGGAGAGTAGAGCAGGTAGAAAGAGGCGGCTACCTTTTTCTCAATTATTTTCCTTTCTATTGTACTTTTATTTTATATTAAAATACGAATAAAACTCCATCCTGCCTCTGTTAGCCCTAGATAGATTTAACGCTTGCAATTTAATGATTGCAAGCATACCAAACACTTGCTATTATGATTAAGATTCGGAAAAATTGATTAATTAAGAATAAATAAGATAAAATAGAAAATAAAATAACTGAAGCTAATAAGCCACCAAGGTTTTGACTCGGGTTAGCAACTAATTTTTTTGCCTCAATGTATGTTATTAATCGTTTTACTTAAACTTTGTGCACGATTTTGGATAATAGATAAGTCGACCTGAACGCTTGCTGGGAGTGACGCTACAGGCCATCACTCTCTGATTGATAACTCAGTAACCGGAAACCATCCGAACTCGAGCTAGGGCCCATTGGAAAGAGGAGATGCATGCGTTTCCAGGGATAACTCCTAGGACCTAGGAGTTATGGCTGCTTGAAGTGCGACTCGTCTCTCGTTAAAATATTTGTTGTTGATTTATGTGCTTTATGTTGTTGTTTAGTGGTGGTTGGGCCAGTCTTTGACCTGGACTAGCTCCGGCACCGGGACTAGCATCTTCACGCTCTAGGTCCCTTTCTGCAGATCTAGACAAACTCTTTATTTAGAGCCATTAAACTCTCGGATGCGACCCCAGAACCGGAAGTTATTCGGGGTGAAAGATCACCACTTTTTCCGTTCGTTTTATTAATTTTTTTGTATGTTGGTGCTAGGTTTGAGCTCTTCTAACTCCGGGGCCCCACCTCATCTCCGCTGATAAGTGGTACCTATCAATAGAGGTAAACTCAGAGTTCACCATGGTCTAGGGTTTACTTCAAGTTAAGTTAAGACCCAGGAGTTACTGGAGCCCAAACTTTACTTTAAAGACTCTCTTTGTTTCCTTTTTCCCAAACTTGAAAAGGAAGTCAAAAGCTAGAGTCCTTTTGACCTCCTTTTCGGACGCGGACCGATGACGTGCATTTTTACCTGCCAAAGGGCGTCCGCCATTTTGAATTCTGACGTCAACTGGCAAAGGTATAAATGTACCTGTCGTATCCGCCGTCAAAAAGATTGCTCTCTTACTCTTGCTTCGATCTCCACGTCAGGTGCGTTCTCGGTCTGACCTTTCGCGACCTGCTCTTTCAAACTTTAACTTTTTCGGCCTCGTAAGAAGAGTGATTTTTAATGTCGTAAACGCTCTCCAATTTTACATTATTTAACAAAAATTTATGTTTAATTAATCTGAAGTGTTCGTGATTTAATTCGCCACTCCTGTATCTTTTATCAAAATCCGGGTACCAAAATAAACATTTTTCTTTGGTGTGATTTGAAGAGTATTTGGTGCCCTTAAAACTTTAAAGAAACTTTGGGAAGTCGTTATTTCGAACTTGTGAATTGTGCTTGAAATCGATCATCTCACTTCATTAAAAAAAATTGAACTCGGTGAAATAAACTCAAAAGTTATCTGAACAATTTCTCTAATTCATTTAATCAACCGTCGTCAATTAATTAAGTTTTGTGCGCAGATCTGGTTGATTAAATTAAAAATGGAAATCATCATAACACTGTAAGTAATATATTTTTCGCTTGAATTTTAATTGTTCCTTGAGCCAGTAGTTAGGAAAAATAAGTTAATTAAATGATTACAAAAATTATTTTAATTGGAAGCTGAAATTTAAATAACCGGACAAATAGCATTAAGAGTAAATTAAACCCGTCCGTTTATTTTTCTGAACACGCCTATTTTTCTGGTAGGAAAATTAGAAAAGTTTATCCTCTTTTTCGCGTTAGCCGCCCGCATGTCTGGTTTTTCTACTACGAACGCATAGTATTTTTACATTCATTCATAAACCTTCCCAGACGGCTAGGCGCCTTCCGCACTTTTCGCGTAGTAGAATTTTATTTTCTTTCCTCCTCCCAGACAGCCTGGCATCTCCCCTTTAGAAATATTATTTCAATTAAAAATAAATTTTATTCTCTCGGAGCCCGGAATTCTTTAGCCAGGGCTCGCGACCTCTGAACCCGCTACTCTACTATCGTGTTCCGCCATATTGTAGCAGGGTGTTCTAATCCCGTCTCAGATTAATTTTTTTTTTATTTTTAATTAAATTATTAAAAATTTGAATAAGTTATCGGCTATCATTATAAAGAATTCTAAACATTTATACCCGAGATTAAATTAGTCTTAAGAAGTTGTGAGAAAAATAAAACATTTTTCTTTTGAGAGTTAGACAGAAATTTCTATGTATAAACTGGCTCTCGCTTAAACTCTTCCCTAATTATCGTTAGCTTCTATTTTATGTATGTCTCACAGTTTAATTAAATAAAAATAATTAAGGTCAATTTTTTTAATTGCAATAAGCGTTTTGTGGGACTCAACAGGGTTTAGGCTCTTACGACATTTTAATTCATTTAAAAAGTCAATAGAGTAAATGTTGAGCATTCCGAATTTTGAACTTTAATTTAAAATTGTTAACTGCTGAGATCTGGTTTTGGTTCAAAGTGACCCTCAATCGACCACCCAAAACACAACGCAAAGCCAAAGGTCACCATCCGTTTCCTTTTTCTCTGCAGTATCGTTACGCTACATTTCAATGAGTTTTAATTAATATAAAACTCTTATTTTCATTATTTGTTAAACCCTTTCATAAATTTACCTGATCACTTTTGACCTTTACGGTTCTCTGACCACATCCGGTCTATTTTAAATAGTTCAAGTAGAGTTTTCATACCTACATGTAACAGTGGCATCTGTGATGTTGTCATAGAGAGGTGAGGTGTCAGTCGCTATTGTGAGTTGACGGCATGGTAGCCATTTTGGATCCAACACTACTGTATCATATGAAGTTTTGTAACTGCAAAGGGTTTACTACGCTCCTCAGGAGCTTCCTCACGTAGCTCCTGAGAAGCGCTGCGTAGCTATGCTAGCTTCTAAGGTACTACTGTACCTTAGGAAGCTCCTTCGGTACAACCTTAAGAAGCTTTGTTGATACAACCTTAGGAAGCTCCTTCAGTAGTACCTTAGGAAGCCTCTTATATATGCTACCTATCTTATTTATTGAAAAGAATGTCGGTGTATTATCACTATTTTACACGACCTTTTTTTTAATAACAATAAAATTTAAATGAGAAAAAATTTAATAAAAATAATCAATTAATTTAAAATTCGTATTTATAGCTTAAAATATGTTTTTTTATTTTTAATTGAAGATTAATTGAAGATATTTTTAAGTAGGCCTAACTATATTTTTAGAATGAAGTTCTGTAAATGTTTTTAAGTATTTTTAAACCTGTGTAAAAAAGATTTCTCTTTTCCCATTTCAGCATCAAAATTTGTAAAGTTGTTTGGAGACAAAAACTTAGGAGTCTTTCAATTAAAGAAAGACCAATGTGACACGTCTTGTTCTTATCAGATTGGAAATTTATCTGAAGAAAAGTACCAACTTCATCAAACTTGTAAAGAAGGGGCTAAAGTGGAAAAACAAATGGTTAAAAATAGAACTAATGGATCTGAGATTCTGTTTTTGCATGGATATGCAATCTGTTAAACTTGCACCAATGTTGAAAGCTAGTGCAATGTATTACAAAACAAAATTGTGTGTTCATAAATTCACAATGTACAACATGAAGGACAAATCAGTGCACTGCTACCGGTGGAATGAAGTTGAGGGAGGTTTAGTAGCCTCCATATTTGCATCTTTTATTATTAATTTTATTACAAATCGAGTAGCCACAGATTGCAAAGAGTGTATCATTTATTCAGATGGTTGTACTTATCAAAACAGGAATGTTGTATTGAGTAATGCCCTTCTTCAATTTGCCATTGAAAAGATCATAATTATTCAAAAATTTCTTGAACGTGGACATACACAAATGGAAGTTGATAGTGCACACAGTGTTATTGAATGAAAGCAAAAAAACAAGGACATTTATCTACCATCAGATTACAATTAAAGTATGTAAAGAAGCTTGCGTAACTAATCCTTACACAGTTGATTATGTAGACCACAAATTTTTCAAAGACTTTACAGGTGTTCATTACTATCAACCCGTGTGGCCAGGATTCAAAACTGGTGATCCTACAGTGACAGATGTAGTTGCTTTCAAATAAGGGGATATACACTACAAGCTTCGCTACACTGATCAATGGATTTTGCTTCCCAAAAGACCAAAACCTGGCAATTATTTGGTACCAGCACTCTACACGTCTCAGCAAAAAATCACCAAGGAAAAATATAAACACCTGCAAGAGTTGAAATCTGTGATACCATCAGATTCTTATTCTTATTATGACAACCTACTTCATGTGCCTTAAGTTTTAAACTTAAGATAAAAATCAATTAAAAGCATTTTAAAAATATTAAAATCTTTATTAACCTTTACCTTCCAATTATAGATTAATAATTATTATTCAATGGTTTCACGGCAGAATAGACAATTAAAAATCCACGTAAACACCAACAAGTGAAGTTATCAAAACCAAATAAGTGACATTTTAATTGTTATGTAATTTCCACAAAAGTTTGAAACAAGTACTTATTGACCAATAACATAGGATAAAAAGCTACATACATAAAAAATTTCTTTCTTTTAGCAAATAAAACACACACAATAATCAGTTTTTATCGTCTACTGTAAAATTTCAGTTTTGTCGCTTAAGAGGATTTGCATTTTTGTTGCGGTCGAGTTTCGTCTCTAACTTCCACCCTCTTTTATCACTTTCAGTTTCTTAATATAAACAAACTTTTCCTCTCATACTTTTCTAAAAACTTTAAAATAAAAATTATTAATTTAATTAAAATAAAAATTATTTCTGACTAGTAGATCTAGGTTAATAATTAATAAGTTAAC
>JAQGAZ010003221.1:0-12734 GCA_034692225.1 Polydesmus complanatus
ACGATATTTTATGTTTGATTGAAACGATATTTTGGTTCAATTTTGAACGATATTTTGACTATTTTGAACGATATTTTATGTTTGATTGAAACGATATTTTGGTTCAATTTTGAACGATATTTTGACTATTTTGAACGATATTTTGATTATTTTGAACGATATTTTGACTATTTTGAACGGGATTTTGGATATTTTGAACGACATTTTAAATCTATTTTGAACGACATTTTATGTTTAATTGGAACGATATTTAATTCTAGCTTGAACGATTTATTAGTTTGCTTAATTATTATTATCTGGCATCAGAGATAAAGATTGGGTTTACATTTTATTGAACCACCGTGTATAGATTTAGATAAATCCCGGGTGTAGTAAATCTCTTATTTTTATTGAGTTTAGTAGACTCGACGGTAGCCAAAAAAAAAAAAAAAAACTAAACTAAATTAGGGAGGGAGATTAATGTAAATCCCCGTTGACCCTAGCAACCAGCTATTTAGGGATTTAAAAAAAAAAATACAGGGAGAAGTAATTTAAATAGGAGTTTGAGCCCCCCGTGTACAGCGAGGGAGGGATCGGGGGATTAAGACGAAACATATTAAAGTGGAGACTCAAAACGGACAAAGCTTAATCCCCCCCACCCACCCGGTCACCCCTTGCCCCCCCCCCCCCTCTCCAACCAGGCTGAGGCTCATTTGCGGTCGCTCCCTCGTTCAGCACGCAACATTCCTCATTTAACACGCATTTTGCACGCGAATCACAAAAGGGATTTTTAAAGGGGAAATAAGAAGAAAAAGAGAGAGAGAGAAGTGTTGTTCATTTTTCACGTGTACATTTTTGTTTTTGTGTTGCTCCAAAAAATTCTCCTTCTCTTAAAAAAAAAGAATAAACGAACAAAATAAGCGTAAAAAAAAAAAGATGGAATTAATTTCAAAGATTTGCAGCTGCCAAATTCAAATCCTCGTAACAATAGAGTTATTTGAACCGGAAGAACGTTTCTACCGGAACTAGGAGTTGGGTCATCGATTGCAAAGCCTATTATGATTACGATCGACCACGAGTAATACCTTAGAAACAACCGATTGATTTATACACGGTGTCCGTAAAAAAAAACCGGACTCAACTGAATTCGTATTTTTCAGTTTTGGTCCGTTTTTTTTCCCGTCCACCGTGTAGTAGTAAAATATTTCGAACATTTTTCTATTTCTGCCATTGAATTTCTTAGTTTTATTCTCCTTGTCGTTTGGCGTGGGTGTTTTTTTAAAGTGGGTGGGTGTAGGGGGTAGATGGGTTGGGGGGGGAGGGTATTAACCTAATCGAATTGCTTCATCATTTGCCATTTTTGCTCGTTTCGTGTAAATATTTGACAAACAATACATCATAGAGATGTGTGTGTCGTCACGTGGATGACACCCACACCCACCCTCTCTGAGGAGGAGGGGGGGGGGAATGCAATTTTGATCCCTCCTCCCCCTCCACACACACACAAACCGCAAACATTTTTTCCGCTTTTTTTTTTTTCATATAATATATTTTTTTTTTTATGTTAAACGCTTCGCAACCGTCGACCATTTTGAATGTGTGGCGCAAAATCCTCCGCGTGATTGATGTTTTCCGACCATCAAAATCTTGTTTTCTCTCTCTCTCCCCCTCAGCCTCTCTCTCATTTTTCTTCGGTACATCATCTTTTCAGCTTTCACTACGCTTTTTTTTAGATATACACAACATGCGCACTCGTATTTCGTGCCTTGTTTATTTATTTATTCCTCGTGTTTTTTTTTTTTTTTTTTTTTTTTTTTTTTTTTTTTTTTTTTTTTTTTTGGTGGAGTAAAAAGAGAGAACAAAAAAATTGTTGAATGAAATTTGACATTTTTATGTACAGTATTTTTCCCGAATATAAAAAGAGAAAAGAAAATAGTGGTGAATTTTCATTTTTAAAGATATGAAGTAGGTTACACTGCATAATTATACACTGTGTTCGTAAAAAAAAAACGTTCAATACCGTTAGCATTAAAAAAGCTAACCCAACAGAATTAGAATTAAATCCTTTTAATAATCTAAATATTTGAATAACACATGTACTAAACGTCATTTTAAAGATTTTTTTAATAATTAATACGTAGTTAAATTTTGTGTGTTCAAAATGTCCCCCTTCGGCCTCAACACACTCGGCAAGACGAGCTCGCCACTCGCTATTCTGTCCTCTTCAGTCAAAGCCATTTTATTAATAATGACGTCATTCTGACGTTAATTTTTACTCGGAGCAGGTTTTAAAAAGTGTAAAATAGTTGCTATTATAGTTTAGATTAAAATAGTTTTAGTGTCAGTGCCATTTAATGTTTGTTTCATTAGCTAATGCAGCCTCAACGTTTTATTCAACACGTGCGCTATTCAACGTTTTTTTTTACGAACACCGTGTACAAGGTGTGCCATAACAGTAGACTGTTTCAATCAAAACTTTGTTATTAAAATTAGAAAAATTGAAATCAATACTATCCTCTTAGTAACAGTTCTGGAACCATACAAGTGGAACCATATAGGTACAGCTGATCGGTTATCATTTTCTAATTGTTGTCTATGGTGAAAAAAATGGACAAATTTTTCTGCAACAAAAGGGCTCTTTTCTTTGGGGGCCCAAAACTTTACTACTCTCCTGATTTTATTATTGGGGGCTCTGTTGTGTTCCCTCAATTAAGAATCAGCTTGGAAGGGGTCTCTATTTGGGCGACACTGTGGGTCAACAACAACATTCAATAGCTCTGACTGGACCAAAATGTACGTAGTTCCTCTTCTAAGGTCCCAGAACTGTTAGCAAGAGTAGATAAGGGGGTTTCCTTTGGTTCACGAGGCATCTACCCTGAACTTAAGGAGGGATGATCTCTCCCTACCCTTCTTATAATTATTTGCAAAATGCAGTGGAAAAGGTTTTGAAGAACGTAAACAACGACTTAAAAACTTCTTTTTAGAAAATCTTTTTTAAACATCTTCACACCTTTTTTTTCTCCCCTCACTAGCTCAAACCATGTGGGTGGCCACAGAGTGTTAAGGGGGTGGGACTCTCTCTCTCATCCTAAATGCACTCTCCAAATTTATTTCTCTCTTTACATAAAAAAAAAAAAGAAGGAACTTTGTAACCATTTTTTTTTTTTTTATTTATTTCTCCGACGTTTCAAATTGAACAGTGTTCTGCATATTTAAAACATTTGAATAAATACAAATAAAAAAGTTACATTTTTTTTTTGGACCACCGTGTAAAGCTTTAACTCAACTTTTCGAAAATCGAAGGAGTCAAAACAAGTTCATTTACAACGGATTTAGTATTCTCTGCTTCTGCTCCCTTTTTTTTTTACGTGCGAAGTACGTAATATTATTGCTTAATTTTGAATTATTGTCTGCGTTTAATTTGAATAATGGAACGTGTGTCCGGGTAAATATTGAACGGCCCTCGTTTTTTATACCTCCACGTTAATAAAAGATGAAGCGCGTTTGCTAAATATTGATATTCTCAGTACAACATTTTTTTTTATTTTTTATTTCTTCTTATTATCAACTCTGTAAAACGATTCCACCTCCTCAATTTCTATTCTTCCCCCTCCCCCACCCACATTCCATTTCAACCCCCACCCACTCCCCTTATCCCTTTCTCTCTCTCGTTCTCTCCCAATTACAGAGATTACGTTTAATACACGGTGTTCGTTACGTTCATTGCTCATTCTTCTCATCACTCGCGGAGCAGCGTTATAGGGAGAATGACGAAGAGAGGGAGGAGGGAAGTTGGAGTGGAGAACCGGTTCGCAGGAACCGCTAGTTTTAATTTAGATTATTTTTAGAACGGCACTCGCTCTCATTTTTATTATTTTTAATGAGCTATTTATTATTATTATTATTTTTTTTTTATGAGAAATTTTTGCCATAATTTTTTTTTTAAAGTGGAAAATTATTATTTGTGAAATGTAAAAAAAAAAATTGACTTTATACAACAATATTATTTTTTGAATTGTGATTTTATTGTACGTATTGATAGAGATTTTATAATAGGATATTATGAGTTTGTTGCGATTAATCTTTTTTTTTTTTTACATGGTTTGCTTATGCTTATGACGTCATAGGATTTGTATGGAAGATAAGAAAAATATAATGTTATTATGAAAAGAGATTTGTGTTTGTATTTTTTTTTCTAATAGAAATTCTTACTTATGACGTCATTATTGTTTTATGAACTTTATAAGATTCAATTTCTGACGTCATAAGGAGTAGAGTTAAAACGTAAGAACAGGAAAAACAGCTTAATAACCGAAAATTCTTTTTTTTTTTTTTGGTTTCTTATCTTACGAACCGGAAGTTATCAATTTAGCATCACACGAAGGGAAAACGAGGCAAAAAAATAATAATAAAAAGAGAAAAACCAGTTTTCTGATTTTGAAATGAAAATATTTTTCCACTTTTCATTCAACTCTCAACAATACTTTTCACTCTTTGACGAGAGTGAGAGATAGAGATAGCTTAGGAGTGATAAGAGTGTATGCGGTGAAATAATTATTATAATATTATTTATACCGCCAACCCTTTTCTAAGGTGACCATTCTAAGAGAGCATTTTTAACCCCTTAATTTGCTGCAAATGCTCGTTTTATTAGTTCAAAATCAACGTTTATTTCCATCAAATTACAGTAAAAAAAAACTCCCTCAATTTTTTAATAAATGGCACTTTCAGCTTTTTTATTATTTCAACTACTTTTTTTATCACTAGTTAAGCGTTAATGCGATTAAATGATAGTTAAAAAAGCGGAATGAAACCGCTGTAGCAACTGCTCATTTGATTAGTTTGTAGTCACTCTCTTATACCTAAAACATCGTCACTCACTTTGTCTTCGGATTGGAGTGGAAAGAGTTTATTGGCCTAAAAATAAAATAGTGATAAAAAAACCCCCCAGAAAATTATTACAAGTGAGTGATAATGTTTATAACTCGTAAAAAAAAAAATTAAGTGTGGAAACAAACGATATCATAATTCTATCAACCGGTTTAACCATAAAAAAATTTCTTTTTTTTTTTAATTATTTTTTTTTTATGTACGGTATTTATTTAAAAAAAAATTTTTTTTTTTAAATATTTGAAATTAAGTGTTTTTATTTTTGAAGCATAAACAGTAGGCTACTCGTATTATTAATTGGCCTATTTTTTATGTTGTTCGTTTGGTAAATTTGGAAAAAGTATTAATTCAATTACAATAATTAGTTAATAAGTATTTTGGTGTTAATAACCGGAAACGAGGCAAATTATTTCACATTTTTCATGTACCTTATTTATGTATTTTTTTTTTTTTTTTGAAGTTTTAGTAAGCCCTACATACTGTAGGCCTAACTCACTGATTAATGTTTTTTTTAAATACAATATTTTAAAAACACATTTTTTTTTGCAAAAAGCGTTACATTAAATTGTAGCGTGCTTATTAATTAGTAGAATGAAGGGGGAAAAAATAAAAAAATGTGTTTCCGCCCGGGATCGAACCGGGGACCACCTGTGTGTTAGACAGGTGTGATAACCGCTACACCACGGAAACTTATATTTGGTAGCTAGCGTTGAGTTTTTATTTATAGGCCTCGCATAGCATTCTTTTATTCGTGTTTTATTTTCATTTAAATTAGTGTTTCAATAATAATTATTACACTCTTTAATTAAATTATTGCTTTGCGTGAAATGGTTCAGGATAATTATTTTGCTACAGTATTTGGAAATAACTTTAAATGTATTTTTTTTAAACAAACACATAAAAGAGAAGCGTTTGCGCGCAAATTTAATTTCTAAAAAAAAAAAACTTAAAAAAATTAACTTAATATATGTACAGTACGTACATATTTTGTAATTTTTAAAAGTCGATATTTTAACAAAAAAAAAAAAAAAGGATCAAAAGTGTTTCCGCCCGGGATCGAACCGGGGACCTCCCGTGTGTGAGACGGGTGTGATAACCGCTACACCACGGAAACCCACACTTTAGATCTCAGCCTTAAAATCCAACTCATACATTTTCTCTTCAATAGAATTATTATTTACTCCAAATCGAAGTTAAAAACGCTATTTTTACGGGTTAATAAATGCAGTGAATATCTCAATTATCGCGCAAATTAATATACATGTAATTCAAAATCAAACAGTAAAATCAATTGAATTTTGGAAACTCTTAATTTTTATCCCTAGTTTTGAGAATAATTATTCCTTGGTCCCCCCTTTGAACTTGATAAAAAAAAAATTAACACTCTCCGTTGAATAACAGAAAAACTTGATAAACACAGCAGCAGTGTGCTACTATTTATCATTAAAGAGACACACCCTGTAACTCAAAAAGTGTAAGAATTAAGTTATCCTTTTGGTTGTTAGAAGCCCTCTTTAATTATACCTCAATTATATCGAAAACGTTATTAATGAGCATTGAAAATTAAATTAAAATGTGAGTTAAACCAATAAATTAAGTAAGAAAAAAAAAAGGCTGAAAGTGCCATTTTTCAAAAACCACAAATTTTTTTCTTAATAAGCTAAGAAAAAGGTTGTATGTACCCAGATCAATAACAACAAGAAAGAATGAAAGTGCTAAATATAAGGGGGGGGGGGAGGGAATGGCTTAATTGAGTGGGTTTTAATAGAATTTTTATCAGCGATTAAAAACCTGTTTTTCTGGAAATTTATTTTTTCTTGGTACTTTCATCCTATTTTATTTCTACTCCTCAAATACCGTAAATAAAAAGTGAAGAGGCTCCTCTTCTCCTCCTTCGCGCCACTCCATACATTTTCAACGAACATGTGTCAAAAGAAACATTATTTCAACCCTCACCCAACCTCCTCCTCCTCCCTCAGGCCCTCACAACCCACCTACTGGTACCCTCCCCCCCCCCCTTCCTCGTCTAAAGAATGGATGAGCGTTTAGCTACGGAATGGAGTTCTCCCCCGCAGCTGTTGAGGAGACAACAGCCTCCCCTTGTCTCTTCTGAAGGGAGGGAGGGGGGGGGGGAGGGGTTCTCAGCGTGGAGGCTTAGGCGTATTTGTAGCTCGGTGTTTTCTTTTATGTTGATGGTGAAAGCGTGGCTAATTATGGCTTCTAATGTGATTTAGCTGACGTCATCGTGAGCCAAAAAGAAACGTTCACTCCACACACCTTTTTTTAGTCAACAGCCCAATCAACGGCTGAACATCAGCTGAAAGTTCAGCTACATTTTAACGCTGATATTTTCTTTAGGCAGAAATTATCTTAAAAATGTGATTTTCGGTTTTATTTCTTGTGCGCAGGCGCATAATCAATGTCGACGTTAACTGCTTGCATCACTCTCTTTAAGTCTCCTCATCTCCCCTGCGCCCCTCATCCCCCCCCTCTGGCTTATTCACCTCCCAAAATGTCTGTGTGTGGGGGAGAAAAGGCGCTTTGGAAAAGACATTTTTTTTTCCTCCACGTTACACTGTGCTTCTCAAACTTTTTCCGGCTACGACCCAACTCTGCAAAATTTCATCGAATAAAATAATGATGAAAGTAGCAAAAAGCAAATTTCGAGAAAAAAAACGAATTTTAATTTGCTGAAAATTTTTTTTGGCACTTTCAGCCTTTTTTTTTTTTTTAGCTCTATTTCTGAATTTATATTATTTTTAGCTGTGTGAATTTTTGTTCCGCGAGTCGTTGTTTGAGCATCGTCGAGAGACGTATTGATTTAACGAGAGGGAGGGAGGGTGTGTGTGTGGGTGGCATGTCATCATCATCCGTTGACATGTGTTTCCATCCAGCGCAATCCGCATGTTTTTCTTATCTCTGTCTGTGTGTGAATGGGGAAGTGTGCGCATGCGCCTGTCGTTATTCCCTGGGGGGAGGGGTAGGGGGAGAAGCAATGGCTGTGGGGGAGCAGAAAGAAACAGGAGCCAAAAACCAAAAGCAGAAAAAAAAAAGCATTTTCACTCTTTATGTTTCTTTTTTTGTTAATTCGCGAAAACGCAGATTTCAGCTAATTAAGAATAAAATCTGCAAATCCGCAAAAAGTATTCTTTTTTCCTCATAAAAAAAGAAACTGGGATTTTCCTCATTTTTTTTTTTTTATTGTTTTTCAAAGACAAAAAAATTAAATTTTTTTTTTTTTTAAAATTTTCATTAAAAAAAAAATAATAATTTTAGATTTTTAAAAATTTTCAGTTTTTTTTTTAAAATTTTTTAAAAAAAAAAAAAATATATTTAAGTTGCTATTTTTTTTTGTTGATCAATTGGAGAGTGATTGATGATTAGTTGACCTCTGCGATTGACCTCAGCCGATCGGTTACAGCGTTTATTTACAACAACGAGTTAATAAAAAATAAATAATAAAAATAAAAAGAGGGGAGTAAAAAAAAAAAAATGATAATTAGTGTCGACCTAATATTTTTCACGCTCACTAAAAAAAAAAAACCTCTTTTTTTTTTAAAGTAGTGTCGTAACCTAAATAATAATGCGAAACGATGAACCTGTTTCGATTTCCACTGCAACTCACTTTCTTTTTTTTTTTCATAAATTATGCTAATTCGCTCTCTTTCAAAATTCTGCTTTTTTTTTTTTTTTTTAAACAAAAAAGATGAATGTTTGTTTGCTAAACACGTCTGTTAAATACATTAGTAGACTTCTTTTATTCATTCAACTTTTCACTTAACAACACATTTTTTTCTCTCTCTTTTTAAAAGTGAAATTTTTTAAACATTTTACGCAATAGATTTGAAGCTCTTACTCTCCTTAAATGGTCTGCTTTTAATAGCAGATTTTGCTCCTTTAATAATACTAATTACAGTAAAAACCTCTACTAGCGACCACCTCCAATTCAAGACCACTCTACTCGGAGACCACTTCAGAAACGTCCTTACAGTTTTCCCATGTTAATGCACCCCTAATCCTGGACCACCTCTACTGTAAGACCATGACCACGCATTTTATGGCCCATTTTCAATAGAGACATCTTATTACTTTTTGTCGGTCTCAACGGTGGTCTCGAAATAGAGGTTTTACTGTATTAGTAAGGTTTAGTAGGGAAGGACACTAATTGCCGAAGAAGACCCACTCTCCCTTACTCTTAGTAACAGTTCTGGAACTTTAGAAGTTGGAACCACGTACATTTGGTCGGTCACAGCTTTTGAATGTTGACCCACACTGCCCTCCAAATAGAGACTTTTCAAGTGGATTTTCAATTGAGACGAACAAAACAGAGCCCCAACACTAAGATCTAAAGAGTAGTAAAGTTTGGGCCCCCAAAGAAAAGAGCCCTTAAAAACTCAAAAATATTGCCCCAAATTTGAGACCCAAAACATTTTTATAAACAAACATTTGAGTACGTGGTTCCACTTAAAGGCTTCCAGAACTGTAACTAAGAGTAAGGAAAGGGTCTCCCTTAGTGAGTAGCGCCCCTAGGCATCTACCTTGATGGGACTATTCTCGATTTGAACCTTAGTAATAAATGCAAAGTTCTATTAAAACAAGTCTCATTACTTTTCTAACACACCTTGTACAGTATTATTATTATCGCTCGTTTGTTTTGTTTTTATGGATTTTTATTATTGTTGATTCCCTCCCAAAAGCTTAAGTCCAGGCCTGAAAGCACCACTACCACCTTCTGCCTAGTACATGTACCTCCCTACCCTCTTGAGTCCACCCACCCGCATCGTTTGAACTTGTTCCTAAGAGCGTAGTGTCGGTTGGGGAAAAGCAGTCGGTTTACTTTATTACACGCAAAATCTTTCGCTCACAACAACAAAAAAAAGTACAAGCAAATAAAAAAAAAAAGAAAGAACTCGTTTGCGTTACAAGTAAATACTCCACCAACCTCTCTCTCTCTCTCTCTTACTCATTCTCTCTCTTTCATTCTCTCTTTCACTCTTTCATTCTCTCTGTCTCTTTCACTCGTCTTTCTATCTCGTTTTATTGATGTTATTAAAAGATGTTTGAGGAGAGTTGAAAAGTAGTTAAACAAATGAGTTATTTTGGGCGTGGGCCATTTTAATTGCCACCTCAGGCTTGACCCCCCCCTCTCCCCCCGATTCCCCTTTTAACCCCATCCCCTCTCCCTTGACGTACGTTGGTTAGTAACGTAAAGAGCGGTTGAGAATGATTCTTCTTCAACTTCTCTTGTCATTTAAACTTTTGCCATTGATCGAGATTAAAAGTTCGTTCAAACAGGATTTAGTCACGCGCACGCGCAGTAGCAACCTTTTTTTTTTTTAGTAGATTGAATTAGGATTAGGAAGCACTTAACATGAACATCCAACTGGAGCCATTGAAATCGGAGAATAGCTCATTGAAATCCGACTTTCAAGCGTTTGTTTACGTTTTGAGAGTGAACGGGTGACACAGAGAGAGAGAGAGAGGTCAAAGTTGAAGATAATTTGGCCTTAAAAAGCATTTTTTTTATCTTCGATGAAGTAAAAGACTATGCTGAGATTAAATTAACATTTTTATGGGGTGACGTCACTCGTGTTTTTGTCACGTAAACTTTTGTTGTTGTTTTTTAAATGAAAATCTTTATAACAATAATAATAATAATAATAATGGAGTAGTGTGGTCGTAAAAATAAAAATGTTTTTGCGGTTTTTGTTTTCTTTTTTTCGTTTGAAATAACTTTGCGGTTTTTTATTTTATTTTTATTTTGCTGTAAGAGAAAAAAAAATAAAAATGAGTTGAAATTAAAAGAGTTTCCTTTATGAGAATCTCTTTATAGGGATTTTTTTTATTTATAGGGAATTTATTAAATACAGGTATAGAGATTTTATTATTTATAAGAATTTGTTTTTGTTTATAAGGATTTTTTTTATCTGTAGGGATTTTTTTTAATTATGGGGATTTTTTTCTTTATAGGGAATTTTTTAATTATAGGGATTTTATTATTTACAAGAATTGGTTTTTATTTATAAGGATTTTTTAATTACAGTATAGGGATTTTTTTATTTATAGAAATTTTTTAATTATAGGGATTTTTTTTATTCATAGGGATTTTTTTTATTTATAGGGATTTTTTATTTATAGGGATTTTTTTTTGCATAGGGATTTTTTTTATTTATAGGGATTTTTTTTAATTTATAGGGATTTTTTTTAATTTTTAGGGATTTTTTTTAATTTTTAGGGATTTTTTTTAATTTATAGGGATTTTTTAATTTATAGGGATTTTTTAATTTATAAGGATTTTTTTTAATTTATAGGAACTTTTTAATTTATAAGGATTTTTTTAAATTATAGGAATTTTTTTTTTAGTTTCTAAGGATTTTATATTAAATTTTCTAGAAATGTTGGCTATTACGTCGTAAATTTTTTTTTTTAAATTAAACTAGAAAGAAGTTTAAACCGGAAGTGTTTGACACAAGACTAATCTATAGTCTGCTAATTGAATAACGCTAATTACATTTAAAATTTTTGCTCTTAAACTCATTAAAACTTATTTTAAAAAATGGTTTTTTTTTTAACAGTAAAACGAAAAAGCGCCGTGTGTTTTGTTTTTTGTGCGTCGAGGTGTGCCCAGTGCACCTCCGTCCTGTTTAGGCAGGTTGAGGTTGTTGGGGGGGGAGGGGCGTTAGGAGGTTGTTGAGTGCACGCCAACAAACGCTTAAGTGATGCGGATGAAATTTGCATTTTTTTTTTCTTCAGAGTATTCGCGTGTCTTAATTGTTGTTGTCGAGTCTGTGATTAGAGCTAAATTATAGCTTAAGCCACATTCAATTTAGATAAAGAAAAAGAGTTGTTTTTTTTCTATTGTTTTCTCTATTAGATGTGAATAAGCTTTTGCAACGCTAAAAAAAAAAAAAATAAATAAATAAACGAGGATTTTATTATTATTTTCCTCACGAAAATTTGTTTACTTTTCATAACAATAATTATCTTCACTTCCTCACTCCTACCGCGCATGCGCACGTCTATTATCTTTTTAATTATTTTTTTTTTTTATTTTTTAAATGCGGAGGTTTAACGCAGAGGTAGAGGAATGGTTAGGCACGCTGAAAGTGAGACGTTGGGAGTGTCTCGTTCGAATGGAATTTCAAACATGTTTTTTTTTTCTTCAGGTTTTATGAACTTGTTTACATATATTTTTTTATTATTATTGATTTTTTTTTTTCGTGTTTGAAAAATGCAATTAATTTTTTTTTTTTTTTTAGAAAAACAGATTTGGTAATAAAACTGTTTTTCATTAATTTTTACGATCGTATTTAAGCTGCGACGACGAAACATTCCATAGTGGCTACCGGAACTGTTTTGTTTCGGTCCAACCGGAACTTCGCTCAACAATGGAAGTTGAATTTGCTCAAATTTGAACGAGATTTAAGTTATTTTTGAACCAAATTTCACTCAATTTTGAACGAATTTTTATTTAACTTTGAACGAGATTTCACTGAACGTTGAACGAGATTTAAGTTATTTTTGAACGAGATTTTACTCAATTTTGAACGAGATTTTACTCAATTTTGAACGAAATTTAAGTTATTTTTGAACGACATTTCACTTAATTTTGAACGATTTTTTATTTGAACGAGACTTCACTGAACTTTGAACGAAATTTAAGTTATTTTTGAACGACATTTCACTCAATTTTGAACGAAATTTTGCTGAAATTTGAACGAGATTTAAGTTAATTTTGAACGAGATTTAAGTTAATTTTGAACGAGATTTAAGTTAATTTTGAACGAGATTTAAGTTATTTTTGAACGACATTTCACTCAATTTTGAACGAAATTTTGCTGAAATTTGAACGAGATTTAAGTTAA
>JAQGAZ010003222.1:0-12732 GCA_034692225.1 Polydesmus complanatus
CTGATTGGTCGAAAACGCCTCCCACACTAAATCCCTGCAATCTGATTGGGGGGTGCTACAAATCACTACACTACTTAAAACAATAAAATGTTTGAGTGGATTCTTTCAGAATCTTTTTATTTTACTGACCACCGTCGTTTCGCATTCGTGATACGCCAAAAGTTTTAACCTTGCTTTACAACCGTTCTCTAACTTCACTTAAAATAAAATAATGGTCGATAACCAACAACCTTTATTATACATATAGGCTACCATGATCTTGCATAGAGAGGTATTGCATAGAGAGATCTTGCATAATGAGGTATTGCATAGAGAGATCTTGCATAATTATACGAATTACAAAATTTGTTCAAGAAAATGATTAAATTTTACTAAAAGAAAGAGTCTTAAATTATTTTTTTTTAATAAATAAGAGCCCCAAAACGCGTAAAATTACACTTTTATTACTTAATCCCTACGCTTAAACACAGCACGCCGGTTAGAAAGCGCTGTTCTAAGCAACGAATCTACCGCGAATAACGAGGGATTACTATACCCACTAATGCTACAGGAAAAAGAATAAGATAGATCGACGCAATTCAAACTTTAAACATAGTCTTCGGGTACTTTTTACGCTTTTTACTGCAAAATTGTAGACGATGAAAATGCGAATTGGGGGAAAAAAGGAAGGGGAGACTATAAGGGACGCTTCTTCCTTTTCATTTTTTTTTTTTTTTACTTCTGCATACGAAGCACACTTTCTTTTTCGTTCTTCATTTTTCTTTCTCTCTGTTTTTTTTTTTTTTATTCTAATCTTCTTCGTTTTCTTTGCCGGCATAATCAGATTTATCAACACTCGGTTTTGTGTTTTCTTTCGTTAAATGCAAATTCTCACCTTTTTTTCCACGATACGTGTACGGTAGCAAACTTTGTTTGTACTTTTTCTTTAAGAAAAGCGTATTTTACGTTAGATAAATATGAAAACTAGAGTGTAATCGTTCATGCACGTAATTGTTATAAGGGAGGGTAGGTATAGGGAGAAATGTGCGTGATTTCACACGCTATTTTTCAACCGCTAACTTGATTCGAACGTCGATCACGGAACGCTAATCATACGAATGCAAGCAGGAAAACTTAAATCTATTTTAATGCTTACATCTTTCTTTTCTTTCATTCTCTTTTTTATTTTTATTTATTTACACGTTTTCTTTTCTTTATTTTTATTTTCTTCTTCCATATATTTAAACGCGACTAATGGCGGTATTTTGTAAAACGCTTGTTTAATGATGCAAATGTAGAATTTATTTTTGCAGTCGATTTATAAACATTTTTTTTTTCTCCTCCCAAAGTCCTTTTGAGGCGATTACCCTAAAATCTACTGGTGAAAACATTCTTTTTCTTAGGATTTGATTTTACAACTGCGGCTAAGTTAAATAAGCTGAAAATTACCAAATTAGAATACTTTCTCGTAAGCTTCGAATTTTAAGTACACATACAGTAAGTTATTTACATTGAAAAGTGTACATGCATTAATATTAGTCTAAGTTTTTTCGATGGCTTAGTTTATTAGTGAAAATTTTTAAAGGATTTTTTTTTATTAAATGAAATTATACTATAAAAATTAAAAAAAGAAATAGTTTAGCTGATTTTATTTTACGACGAAAAGTTTGTTTTTAAGAAAAAATATTAATACAGTAGTACAATACTGTAATACGGTATTCATAATTTTGTTTTGAAGCCGAATTTGACAGGAGAATATTTCATAAATGGTGCCATATCCTTCAATAATTATTCATCTCACATACTTTATAAAATAATTTACTACAATGGAATTTTCAGTAATTCTTAGTAAAATATTATATTCCTTAATACAATAAAATTACACCTTTATTACGGGGGTATTCCTCTAGTAATTGATTATAATTTAGTTTTTTTTTTTTTAAAAAATAATAATAAACTGTACTGTACAGTCAACCTAAAAATAACAGCGTTTTTATTCTAACAAATTAAATTTTTATTTTTATTTATTTTTGCAGGGCAATTACTTGTTCAAAGAGTTTGAGAAATTAAATTTAAAGCATTAATCAATCGTGTTTTTCTGTTTCAATTTCTTATGGCCTCCTTCTTTTGCGTTTAACTGGTAAATTGAAATTTTCAAATTACAATATTAAAATAATAATTATGATTGACGTTGTTTTTGACCTGTCAGAGAAATTTCTTATTTTCAGCAAGTGTTGCATCTATTTCTTGTACTATTTTATAGTATGGAAATCTCGAAATAGAATTTTATTTTATTTTATTTTTGTCGTAATTTGGTGCGAGACGAGTTTCGCATTCAAATTTTATTCATAATCTGTTTGGTCGCGAAATTAAATTGATTTTACTAGATTAAAATCGTTTTCTATAGACAGTGATGGATTAGAAAGTAAACGTTGGTCCTCTCGGTAATTGAACTTCCTGTTACCTGTAAATACAATTTTTTTTTGTTGGAAGGGTGGGCAGGAGGGGGTACATGAAAACTAGACTTTTACAACGCGGCTTTTAAATTGTGATCGATGAGTTCCATCAGGTGTTCTACCTGTATTTGCAGCCGCCTATTCGCATAGATTCACCGACCTCTTGCGGCGCATTTTCAAACTATTCTAACAGGGGGTTATTTACTAATAAAAGCCTATAAAATTACAGCAAACCCCCCCCCCCCCCCCCAATAGAACGAACTTGAGGCGAAGAGAACCATAAAGGACTATTTGATTCTTGTGTTCAAGTACAGTATGATTACAATTTATCCCAGTAAAATTCTGATAATAATTCGTTCTAGTTCTCGGCACCACAAACGGCTATTTAAATACAAAAAAAAAAAAAAAATTGAATTTGTATTCAAAATAAGATTTTTAAAAAAAAAAAATAATAAGAAACATTCTACTGTAAATAAATTAGCATACAAAATTTAAAGCAAATAAGCGTTAAATAATTACCTTAATCTGTTGTGCAAAAGGGAATATTGATTTTTAAAGCAGTTGATTTTTTGTTTTTGATTAAAGTTTTTTTTTTTTACATTTTTTTTTTATTATTATCACATGACCGAAATATTAGGCGTAGGTCGAATACCTAATTAGTTGCGTCCTTGCTTTACTTTTAAGTTGCGTTGCTTTTTAATTGTCGAGTGCTAAATAGCTGTAGAAATGGTGTTGAAGTTATTTTCTCATTAAATCCATTTACGTCTTAATTTTTCGTAAAATCAAAACAAAACAAAAAAAAAATGCAATATTTTAAAAGTTTGTAAATTTGGCGCTCGAAATGCACGAAACAATTTGCGCACGTCAACAGTTAATCTCAACTCATCTCATTATAATACGCTTAAAATGTGGGAAGATGAAGAAATGATTCCGTTTTTTTATATACACTTTGAATGCTCCGAATCGATTTTCCATTACGTGAACGCAGCTGATTAAAATTTCATTTCTCATTTTTTCCGTCTCAATTTCATAACTCGAACAACTGGGAACGAGGGAAAAACATGTACAGATCGTTTACATCTTTTTGGCTTAGAAAAAAAATAAAATAAAATAAAAATAAACCAAAAAAAAAATGTATTTTTTCAGCTGAAATAAATAAATTTACACTTCCGGTTTTAAAAATTGCTCTTTTAAAGTTTATAATTTTTGCGATTGATATTTTTACTTAAATTTACGGGATGGAAAGTATTTAAAAAATAATATTCAATATACGAATATTAAAAACTAGAAGTTTTGATTTTATAGATTTTTTTAATCAAATTTGCGTCATAAACATGACAAAGTCTTACATCGAAACAAATTCGCAATACTGGCAGTCAATATCAAAATATTACAGATACAGTATCACAAATTGTCACAGATTTCGCCCATTTTCAGGCTAAAGCAATTACGATTAAATACATATTTAATCAATAAACAAACAAACGACAATTACAACAATCAAACAGCAATTACATAATTAATTCATTTTTCTTAAATCAGGTTACTTTACAACAACGTTTATGCTCATTACAGTATTTTTTTTTTTAATTTATTTAGGAAGTGGTGTGTATCATGCATCTGTTAATAGCTATCCAAAAAAATTATATATTTGCATGTACAAGAATTAGAGAATTACTCAACTTATCTTGGTGCATAATTCTATCAAATACTCTACTTTGATAATTTCAACATATCAATCGCAAAAGTTTTTCAGTCCGCAAAATGATCAATGCCATAATTTTATGGCTTATGCGGGTTGAAAAACTTTGAATTTTCTGCATACCGGTACCGTAAACTTGGGGTTCCTCGTTTGCGCTGTCTACTATGATACTGCGATTATGATTCTGATCGTCTTCTTAACGCGAAAAATGCCACATGCGCTTTAGAACAATAATTATTGTATCTTATTGTTTTCGGAGACTTCGTTTGAACTGATTGTTTATTTTTACGTTGTTACGATTTAAATGCTTTTGTTTCAAATTGTTTGCCTCATTTGCTTGGCTTTAGTTGGTTTATTTAAAAGTCTTGGAGGCGGCATTCCGGCCAATTTTGGCTCATCACACTTATCTGATCTTTATTTTTGCTCGTCATTAAAACATCTCGTCGCGTTAATTAATTATTTCAAACAGGAAGTACAGTAGTCATTGCGTAACTGTGATGTAAAAGATGAAATTCTGGCTTTCTAAAAAGTGGAATAAAAAAAAAGAAATATGGTAATTGAATATGTATTGTAAAAAGATTCCGAATTTTTTGAACGCTCTGTACAAACGCACCATATTGCATTACAGATTCTAATATGGATTTTTTTTTTTATTTAAGATTGAGAAACAAATTTTTTTGTTTCTTCCGAAGACGCAACTATATATTGAGTAATGAATTGAATAAAAAAAAATTCGCCTCGTTGCGCGGCAAAGTAACGCTCGAAGATTGTCAATTTAAGAATTTGCAACGTGAAACGATTTAAGAGATGCTTTTTTCTTGATTAATTTTCACTTAAATTTATGGCCGAGCGTTTTATTTATTTTATCATTAATTTTTCTTTCCCCCCGCGCAGGGAGAGGGAAGATGGAGCGTCCCTATAATATAAAGCCAGAAGATTGTTTTTTTCTTTTCGACTTGTTTGATTGACACGGGGGGCACTGCGTGGGGGTGGCTAACGTTTTCCGGATTTATTTCTCCACTTCCTTCTCAGACTAAGTCGGAAGTTGTGGTCTGCTGATTTTATCACCTCTTCATACGTCGGCTAATTTTTTGTGTCAGCTGCGCCTGCGCATACTCTCGTCGGCAAAATCAATTTCGCGCAAGACACTCATTTTCTTCATTTTCCTCATCGATTGTTTCAAAGGGACTCCACTTTCATTTCCCATTAGGGTAAAGGTGTATTGGAGAAGTAAATCTCTGGTTCGCTAGATGGCGAAGCGCTAGATTAAGATTCACGTGTTTCTGGTTTTGAGCTGGACAGTCCCGGTATTGCCCTATTCGTTTACTACAGTATTCATTGAGCTGTCCTTTGCTTTGTTAAATTACACATACTGTGCATGTACATAGAATGCGCACAAGAATATAATGCGGGTTTTCGTGTTTAAAAGTTTTAGAAGGACTTTAAAAATCTTAAGCCCTTATTCATTAGAATAATTCAGAAATGGTTCCATTCTGAAAGTTGTGCATTTTCCAATGAATTTATTATTGAGCACCTTGAAAACTTTTCTTACTCTTTAAACTTTTCCGGAAACCGTTAAAGTTAGTGCAAAACTTCTAACTACAAATTTGTAGAGTACACTCACGAATTTGTTAATGTACCACTGTCCACGACTTCACTTTGGATTAGCTCTTTTGAGTAATCACATTGGACGCTGGCGACGCCACTGTTTCAACCGTTTTCGAATAATTGCATGGCAGCAGATTTGTGAATCGCCGGGCACTGTTACTATACAGTTCTTAATAATTGACATAAAAATATTTATTATTACCGAATTTTTAAAACATTTTTTTAGCATTTTGCCAAGTCGATATGTTCCTACAAAAGTTTCATTTTTATTGCATATCAGGCCAAACATTTTTGGCCACCCCTAAACAGGGGAAAGTGTGAAGAATTTGAAGCGCCGAACTTGCGAAGCGCGAACGTTTTTTCAGAAAAGTTACACATTTTTAATTTTTGGGCTCTTGACCACCCCTAGAATTGTGCCGCCCTGAGGCCTTGGCTTCACCAGGCCTAACTAGAAATCCGTTTCTGATAAAATAATATTCACTTCTTTCAATAAACACTCATTAACATAATAAATAATCACTAGAGTTAGGCCTATCTAGATTCTAGAATAATAACCTGATTAAAAAAGATTCTGATTATAATTATTTAAAAAAAAAAAAATTTATGCACAAATAACAACATAATTAATTACCTTATTGAGAGACACTTTATTAAAATCACTATTAATTTTATAAAATGTGACAACTAAAATATTGTCCAAAGTTTGAGTTTGTTGTGTAGATTATCTAATAAAGATACTAACTGATGATTAAAAGAAAAATGACGACTACAGTTAAATTAGCAACTAAAGAAACGATATATGAACCGGTAATTATTTTAATTTAGGACAGTATATAAGTTACTTGTTTGTTTTATTGAAACTTGATGTTTTTGACGGTTTCCTGATCTTTTTCTTCGTTTCGTTTGTTGATCGATCGCTTGGGGAAAGAATTGCGGCTTTGAATTCACCTTAATTTTCTTTTCAAGTCTTATCGTTAACTGGCTTAAATTTGAGTTGTATGTGTTATTGCCAACTCGATTGCTTATTTAAATTTGTATGGCGACTTGTGGCAAATGGCAAGAGGAAAATGTCCACATGAGAGAAAGCTTCGAGTTGGCTCATTTGCATCAAGGACCATTTAAAAGGAGAAACGTAAAGAGAGATGGATAGAACGATTGCGACGAGTATTTTCTTTTGTTAAATGCTATTTTAACGTTCTTCATTTCCTCAATCTTCTTCTCATTCTAATTTAGTTGCCGTATCATCGTCAGAGAAGTGAGAACTTTCGTCAGCCGGGACTTAATATGATAAACTCGGTTTCGAATCGATCGAACAATTAACATAAACTTCACTAAATTAACGTTTTTTTAAATTTTGTTTGTTGAAGAATGTTCTTTTTTTTTAAAAAAAAAAAAATCAAATTACTTGTTATATTAGTTAACTCTATATTACACTGCAGCTAAAGTATATTTTATAAAAGTAAATTTAATATTGTAAAATGACGCTTAATTGATGCAATATAGGACGCGGAGACGACATTTTGCGCCTAAAAAAACTTTCTGCAATAACATTTTGGTAATTAATATTACGCTTGTACAACATAATTTTTAAATCAATAAAACTCAATGTACAAGTTAAACAAAGTAATTACTGTATGCGTAATACAATGACTTTTACAATTGAACGAAGTTTGCACTTTAACCACTATTCAGGATTATATAATAATACAACCAAGCTACGTTTTGATTATGGGCTTATAATACAAATATTTTTGTGATTATTGTTTAGTACACTTTGTGGACTGATACGAATTTTTAATTACCGGTATCGAATATTTCGCATTAAGTTTTAAAAAAATTTGAATAGATATTTTAAATTTCTTTCAAATAGTAAGAATTTGTTTTCCAAGCGTTAGATTTTTTTGTAATTAAATTATTTATTAACAGGTTTTTTTTGTGCAATTCAACGCATTGTTTAAATGTTATTATTAGATTCTGTATAGCTTACAGCGAAAGAATGATTTTGGGAGTTCAGACCTACTTTGTTCAATATTATTTGTAATCATTTAACTAGTATGATCATGAGTTCTTTAATAATAATTAATATTCAAAAATATTTTTAAAGGTGGACAAAGTTTATTAAAAAGCCAGTCTTTTCTAAATATTATTTAAAATAAATTCTACAGCCTGCAGAGCGCGGATTATTTTTTTAATCATTAATTTTTTTTTAGAATAATATAAATTATTGTTAAATAATCAAGTTGACAAGAATTTTCATTTTAAATTTTCTAATTTTTATATGTGTTTTTGCAGAAACTGCGTTGATTTTTTCTGCTGCAAGATTACAGCTAGATACAGTAGCCTAAGTAAGGTAAGGCACAATTTTATTTACAATAATTGTTTTTTTACTACAATATTAAAAATTGCAACATTTATTAAAATCAAAAATATAAATTATTTATATTTTTAAACTATAAAAATGAATTGTTTTTACAAAAATTATTAAGGTATCTTTTAAAATTTAAGTGCTCGAAATGTTATACTGTACAATCTTGAGTTATCGAGGTGTTGCGTGCCTACGAATTATACCAAGTTATTCGTTAAAGATGCCTAATTTAATTTAATATAATGAACGTAATCTTATTTTATATGTTAACATTTTCTATTTTGACGTTCCCAATCCGATTGGCGTAAGAGAAATGTGGTGCGGGACGTGGTGTTTTAAGGTTGGTGGTGGGAATAGCGTTGTTTGCTCGGATTTTATTAGAGCAACGGATGAGTTATTTGTGTGTGTTGCGGTTGGCGGAGACCAAACATGCAGCGTTTTCTTTTCAAAATATTGATAAACTGTACATAAAGATGGTTTGGTAGTGTATGAAAGGGCTTAGTGAATCGGCGGTCAAACATCGTATATTGTGATATTTACAACCGGGTGTTTACGGCCTATTTATCATAGGATTAAAAAGACGTTTGGATGGGAGGCAGTAGAAATAACCCCGGGATTTCTTTTTTTCATTTCCACGAGACGCGCTTATTTTCGAATAAAAACGAATCCGATATATGGAATTCGGGAATAATGGCTTGAGCGTCATGTTTATGTTGACCGAAGGCTTAAATGGCCTACTCACTCGGCTCCTCAAGTGCCGATCATCTTCACCTTTATGTTTATATGCGGATAACTAGGGTTTCTGGTTCGACTATATACCGAACCGGAAAACTACCGTTTTTAGAGTTACAATCGTTATAGAGATTCCACGGTTTTCGGTTTTTTAAATACATGTAAGCCTACAGTATCACCCATAAATAAATAAATTACAAATTAATAAATAACATCAAATTTATGTCTGCAGTATCTAATGATTATTATTTATTAGTGCTGGCAATTATAGTAAAGAGTTTATGTATTTTTATTTTAAGGCAATTGCAATTATTCTTGGTTAAATACGGTATGTAATTTTTTGAGGCCCAAAGACTCATTATCGAAGTAAAAATTGCATAAAGGTTTTTTTTAATTTTTTTAAAATAATTTTTCATTTTCTTTATTTTCCTATAAATGATTGTCAATTTTATTCTAAAAAAACTCCTAAATCGCTTAGTACAGATCAATGAAGTAATAAATGTCGTCATACTGTAGGAAATATTGAAAGTTCCAAACGAGGGAAGAATTTTCGATGTTTTTATTTGAAACTGGTTATGTAATCCATTTTTCAGATTGAATAGTTTTATTAAGGTCCTTTTATGAATAAAGGTGAATTAGTATACAAGCCATTAAAATTTCAGTGTATTAGTTGTTTTTATTTTACAGCTGTTATGTACTTTGAGAAAAATAATTTACTAGCGCGGTTTTCAAAACATCGGTTTTTCAGAACGGATAAGCAAATCGTGAAATAAATTTTATCGTAATAAAAGTTGGCGGTTGACTTTTCATGATCATCTTTTCGAACGTACAAAGTTACCAACATCATAAAATAAAACTCGAACGATAAGAAAACTGCTATATTATTGCTTTTTATTTGGTTTTATAAATAGAAATAAAACTTACAATTATAATTTTGAAATCAAGGTCATTTTAGAGCTTTCTGTAAAGCAAAAATATTGTAGTTGTTTGAAAATAGTTGCAGTATCGGGATAAATTATTTGCAGATAAAATTTAGTGTGCAATAAAAATTTTGGGCAAAACAATTTTGAGGAAACATTTCGAAAACATAATAATTTTATAGATAACTTTCAAATTTTAAATTTGTTTGGGGAAAACAATATAGGTACTGTAATAGCAATTTATCTAGTGACACATTTTATATACATGTATATCAAACTATTACTACCGGTATTTTAATGAATTGAGCATTGGTAAAATAATTATTATGGGGTATTTGGTTAAAAAAAACAGTTGTCGATAGATTTTTTTGTTTTAATGTTTTTTCTCTTGTGAATTAATAATACATATTTGAAGATAAAGGTTTTGTTAACTGTACAAACATTCATCACAACGAATTTTGTTAAATTAGTGGTAAATTTAGTTCTGCATAGCATTATTTAAAATAGAATTTGATATATTTGTTTTTTTTTTTAGCATAAAAGTTTTGTTTATTTAAAATTGTTTCAACTGAATACTAATGCGTTTGACGATTATTTCAGTAAATTTTTATAAACGAGTATTACGTGACTTATACTGTAGTTTGCAATTTTTAGACTTGAAATATTTGAATAATGGTGCGCGAATAAAATTAAGAGTTACGATATTGTGATGTTTTTAGTTTCATGAAATCAATAAATTTTAAATTGTTTATAGAAATTACCGTAGCAATTAAAATCTGAAAATTATTGTCATACAGTCCAAACATTATGCAAAAATCGTTTTGATCAATTTAAGCATTTTGCAAAATAATTGATTATCAATATTTCACAATTATTACCGGTATTTGAAAATTGAAAAAACTTAATAAAAGAACGAAAAATAGTATTTTTTTAAAAGGGTTCATTTAAAGTTTTTTAGTTTGGGATTTTAATAGTATTAGAAGAAACTTAATTTTAAATTAGCCATTGAAAATAAATAAATAAAAATGTTGTAGATTTGGAGTTAATAATTGGAAGAGTAACGGGTAAACGGTGTAGAATCAATTTGTTATTGTTAAAATACAGTTCTCCGAGCGTAACGTCACCAATTATTATTGTGTTATGAAGCACCATGGTTAAGGCTAAATAGCGGTGTGACTGCGTTGGCGTCACCTACAGGTAGTCAACGTGACGAATTTCAGGGGGTTTGGCGTTCATTCACGTTTAATGATTCGTCGTAAATTCGGAGATACAGAATGTTTGAATTAAGCTCTCAGTAGATGCGCTCGTGATTAAAGGGTGGCGTGGATAGGGTATAATGGGGGAGGGGGGGGGGGCGGAGATTGAAGCGAATCACGATGACTTCTCCTAATGTTATCGCGCTCGAAACCGATAAAAATAACGGTGGTTGGCGGTTGCGGTGATCTGTTGCAACGACTATGCTGCTGGTTTAGATAACATCCTTGGCCCCAAATAAAGATACACACGAGGAACGCAACGATGCCTTGCTCTCCACCTCCTCTTTCGGCAACGGCAACGCTGCAGTCAAATGTTGATACAACGAACGTTAATTGCACGAAACCAGCACAAAACGTTTTTTTTTTTTGAGGTTTCGGTTAAAAGTATGCATTTTAATATAATTTTTTCTCTTATTACAAAATTCTAATTTTTTACAAATTTTAGGTGTTCTTAATTTTAGTATCGACGCGGAAGGGGTGGGTGGAGGGAAGAAATGGAAAAATGCTTTTAAATTGCAGATGATTTAAAGTTTGAAAATTGTATTTTTTAATTATGTTTTTAAGTTGTTTTTTTCTTTGTGAAAAGTTATTAATTTTTGCATAGAAAAAGAAAGAAAAATTGACAATCTGACAGAATTTCGTTATATCGACAATTGATGATTTTGTAGTAGTTGCTATGGTGATTTTTCATACAAAATTTCAGCTCCGTTTTCCTAACTTCTAAGCGGTCGATCGGCCGTTGAATGGAAAATGTAATATCCCAATGCTCGCCTATTATTATTGAGAAGATTTAACTGCCAATATCGTTTGATCGTATCTGACGCAGACTCAAAGCGAGATCGTTCATCGCTTATGAAATGGAGAATGAAGAGAAGGAAGCTGCGCGCCTAATGGGAAAAATTGATAAGAAGCGAAAAACAACTTCCTGGCTCAAACTTTATTCAAATAATTTATCTAGCGAGAATAAAATATTTACGAGCTCGAGATGATTGTTTAACGCTGGATTTTGATTTTTCAACTTTGCGATTTTAAGTGCCGAGTTAATGCTCTGACTTTTCGGAGCCGAAATGGATTTTTTTCTTCTTCTTCTTCTTCGTGGGTGAGTTGAGATTAATGGAGGAATAAAAAAAGAATAGTAAAACGTTGGGTCTGATAAATAATACGCGCGATGCTGGCGATCGACTTTTAAACAGCGACTTACTAACATGATGTAACGAAACTGGTTGAACCCCGATTTACAATTGGCTGTGGAAAAATGCACGGCAAGTGGTAGTTTACCTAGTTCTTGAATAACTAATAATAGTTTGCGCAATGGGATATCACTGGTCAATAGGGTATGAAAAATGACTGATCAAATTTGGAGAAATAAAACATGGTAGATCGAATTTGAAAACGGTGTAAGATCTAGTTCGCGTTTGAAAGCAATGGATTAAGATTGGTAAAAGACAAATCAAGTCTGAAAAACAGTAAATCGAGTTTTAAAAATAATACCGTAAGTCGAGTTTGGGAAATATTTTAAAAAAAGGACAAATCGAGTTTGGGAAATGATAAATCAAGATTAAAAACGGAAAATCTAGTTTGGAGAATAATAGATGCATTTTCCAACGATAGATCGAGTTTGGTAACGATAGATCGAGTACACCCATACCCTGATATACGGCCTAGATCGGTTCCTCGAAACTTGGCCGTAAAGCAAAACGCCGTATATCGAATC
>JAQGAZ010003223.1:0-12726 GCA_034692225.1 Polydesmus complanatus
TTCAGTGGAATTTAATTTCGGTTAATAATGTCCTACCGAAAATACCGAATATTAATTCCACCGAATAATTAATGACCTTACAGTATATATTTCGTTACGCAAAGCTTATCAAAATTATTACTTAATAAATACTTCTACGAATAACTTTGCGCTCGAACCCTTAATGACCAATATGTTGGGTCAGGTTTCGCCACGTGTAAAACCCACCTACGTCAATAATATTAACGATTCTTTTATAGTGCATATTTTAAATAATAAATTTGCCTTCATAATAAGTGAGACATTGCAAAACCTTTATGTTCCTTTATGTTACAATAATAATGAGGTGAAAGTTTTGCGCTGAAATCGATCGGTCATTATCTTTCTCCCTTAAGAAACTGTCGTTAGATAATTATGTCGTTCAACCCGTGCCAAAAGCGCTTCCGCCCATTAGTTTCACACGCTTCGATGACGTCATTCCGTGCAAAATGAACACAATCGCTCGCTCGCGTAACTCAAAGAAAAAAAACAAACGAATATTATTAAGGCAAATTTTTTTATATTTTTTAAACAAATACTCGTTCGATATGAATTTTAAGTACTGGAAATTGTTTCTATCGTGTTTGTCCACCTATTTATCGTCGGTGTGTTTGGGTGCGGTGGTGTTCTTCACCGCCCCCGCCTTCCCCAGCATCAACTACGGAGATTTCGGCTTCACCTTGACCAATTCTCTCATGTCATGGATTGCTAGTCTGGTCGCGCTGTTCGCTTTGCCCGGGACCTTGTGCATCGTTCCCTTCATGGACGCGTTCGGGAGAAAGATGGCTATCATTTTGACCACCATTCCCATGGCTTTCGGCTGGCTCGTCATCGTCTGCGCCTCTAACGTCCCCACCATCGCTTTCGGGAGAGCTCTGACTGGTTTCGCCATCGGGATGCAGTACCCCACTCTCGTCCTCTATCTCTCAGAAATAGCTCCAAAACACGCAAGTTTATTGGTTTATTTTTCTAAAAAAAAAAGTGTCGATTTTTCATATCTCACTTTTTAATATTTCTTCGAAAAGGTGGCACAATAAAATAGTAAAAATTATACGATTTTGCAATTAGGAAATGGCGAGTTTCAAAATTTAATTTTTATTCCGAGTGTCGTATTTCAATAGACATTTGGCTAGGGTCCAAAAAAAACTTAACCCGGGTTTGGCTTCTTGACTTTGGCAAAAGTTTATAATTTTGCAGGATAATTGCTTGCATTGTAATTTGGCATAATACGTAGGCCTACGTTGAATGAATTGGAAACATAAACATAGGCCTACATAAAAAATAAAAAATAAACGAAGAAAAATTGTTACGAACAACCTAGACCTACATGTATTTTATAATTTCGATTATATTTTTCAGTTACGCGGGAGGATCTGCTCCATCTTCTCCGTCTGCGCGTACTCTGGCGGACTAATGACCAACCTAGTAGGCTCCTTCATCGACTGGCGATGGCTGGCTCTCCTCTCCTTAGCTATGGTTTCGGCCACTTCCGTCACATCCGTGTTCATGTGCGAAACGCCTCGTTGGCTGGTGCTTCACGGCCATCGCGACGTAGCTATCCAAGTCATGACTACCTTATGGTCAGTGGATGACCCTCAGGTCATTGAAAGGGAAATAACGGGCATCGAAGAAAACCTACGATTGGTTCCTTCTCTCACGTTACGCGACCGTTTCCGAGCTTTAGGGAGCCGACCCTTGCGAAAGCCATTCGTCAGTTGTCTGCTTCTGATGGCGTTTCAACAGTTCACTGGTCAAAACTTTTTCATCAGCTATTCGGTGGACATTTTCCGAATGACCAATAACGATTTAAACACCTCCAACATCATCTTCATCAACCCCAACTACCAATCGTGTCTGATGTCGGTGGCTTTTATCCTCGGCAGCTGTTTGTCAACTCTCTTCATCGACCGTTGGGGGCGCAGAGTGCTACTCATTGGGTCCAGCGTGGTCATCGCCTTGAGTTTGGCCGCCTTCGGGACTTGCTATTATTATTTGCGATTGAAAGAAAACGCGTTCGCGAACGAGTATTTGTTTTGGTTACCCCTGACCTGCCTCCTCGCCTACGTCATCGGGTTCAGTTTGGCCTACGCGACGATCCCCTTCCTCCTCGTTAGCGAACTCATGCCGACTAACGTCCGCAGTCTGGCCACTGGGATGGCAATGATGGTGAAAAATGTATCGTATTTTATCGTGGTCAAAGCGTTCGGCTCGTTCCGCGATTTACCCATTTGCACTATCTTTTGGATATACGCGGGTGTGGCGGTTTTAAGCTTGGTTTTTACCCTCGTGTTCATCCCGGAAACTAAAGGCAGAACGTTGGAACAAATTCAAAAGCAGTATTACAAGGACACAACAAATATTTATAGAACGAGTAATCGGCGCGATGATAGTTTCAGAGCTGCTACGTGAATCATTTTAAGTGATAAAAACTTTGCGGCGACGATAAAACGTAAAATGTTTACCGTAAAATATTTTATTAAGGTCATTTATACACCTAAACTTAATTTGTAAATATCATTATGTATTTTATGACAATGTTAGTTTTATCATATAGTTTACCTTGTTAAACTACATGTACATGTACTTAATTGGCAAATCAACAACTTAATTGTAAAACCATTAAAAATTCTTTAAAAAACAAACATAAAAAACTTATAAATAATTGAAATACATGTACCGGTAATATAATTTCAGGAAAAAATGTAACATTCATTTTGTTTTTAAGTTGTTTGTAGAAATAGTCGAGCTTACGAGGCGGAAAATGTGAAAAACAAAATAAAATTTGTTACAGCATTGAAACTCAAGATGAACGCCACATGCAAGTTGTGACTTCATCACGGTTTTTTTTTTCCATTGCAAGCAGGGGTTGTTGATCTTTAATTTCATTAATTTTTTTTTTTATTACATCCTCCCTCACAATATGTCATCAAAAAATAAAAAATAAATTTTTTTTATTTTAATATTCCATTCCTGCTAATAAAATCGAAAGTTTAAAAGCATCGCTTAAAACGATTTATGAATGAAGATAGTGTTTCACTATTGACTTTTATCTTTATAAAAATCAACAAAATTATTATCTAATAATTCACTGCGCTCAAGGACTAATCTAAATGTGATGTCTGTGTTGATGAAAAGGTCATAGCAATGTCGAATGACGTAAGCATTTTGACCTTATAATTATTTAATTTTACAATTATCACCTTGAAAGTGTTGTATGTGTGTGGGGGGGAGGAGTAGTGCTTTAAAATTTTGTAGTGACTTGGAGTTATTTTAGAATATAAAAACCATAATACAGTAATTGAATTTTAGTATACCGTATGTTTGTATGGAAATAAGTTGCTGAAATAGATACTTTCTAACTTTGCCGTTATGACGCGCACATTAATACCGGTAATACTGTATTTGAAATATACTCGTATACGAGTATATAATTATATATTTATAAAACCGTATTTAATTATTTACTAGTAGTGTCGTAACAACTTGATACGGTACAAATTTAAAAAGCAATTGAAATTTTATTTAGAAGAAAATTCTGTAATTATTACGTGGAAAATGCGGTAAAATGCTTTACTTTAAATTCAATTGAAAATTGTTTACCTTTTTTAAATTTAGCTATAAAATACTGCATTTATTTGTGATCTTCGCTAGCTTAATTTCTGCATCGTTGGCCGCTGAGGTGAGAAAACTTAATTTTAATTTAATTAAGATTTTTTTCGTTATTTCAATATATTATTTTTAAATTCGGATTAGGAAAAGCGAGCGAGTCAAAGAGATATAAACACGTAACTAAAAATCATATGCAGTATCTGTAATAATGTATAATTTATACTGTATATCGGTCTATAATTATATTATTGAAACATTTACATTTAGTTTCACTATGAAAGTTAATGAAAAGATTGACTACTTAAGTAAAAGAATGGATAAAATGGAAGACAATTCTTCGAAAGAAAATATCGTATAAAAATGCTACTGTGTTTGCTAATTATTAAATGCGCTGTAAAATTCCATTTTTGTAATTGATTAGACAAATAATATTTTGGAAGAAATTCTGACTAATCTAAAAGAAATGAAGGTCAAAAATGATGAATGTCCAAAAAAAATAGAAAAACTAGACGAAAGCTTCAGAAAAATTGAAGAAAATGGTAAACAAACGAATAAAATTGAAACCCTTCTTTTTGAAGCTATTGAAAAAATTCAACAGGTAAAAATCACTAAACCAATTCGTAAAATTACAATAATACACTTTTTTTTTATTAATAATTTATTCAGAAAGTGAATGCGAGTGACGTCTTGAGTGAAACGAAGACGCAATGTAGTGCATTGTGTGAATCAGAAATGAACATTTTAGCGAATGAAACGAGTGAGAGATCGAAAAAGAAGTTAGAAAACATGAAATTTTGCATTAAAAACAATAATTCAACTTTTGAAAAAACGTATGTCATTTACGTGGGGCACTTTTTACTTGAGGAACGTTTAGACTTTAGATTGCGATTAAAGGGACCTTCTTCCTAGTTCAGGCTGAGCCAAGTTTCGAGACTATATTGACTATTGGTTCGTTGTTTATAGATTTTTAACCACGCTAAGCACAGTATAAAAGTCTATAAAATTAAAACGAGTAACAATAAAGTCTCCAAATTTGGCTTAAACAGAACTAGAAGGAGCAAAAACCAGCAGTGACTTGGTCTCTTAATCACCATTTAATGACCAAATGTTCCCTATTAAAAACTAATTTATCGTGGCCTACTTTATAAAAATTTTAAAAAATCAAATTTTAAATAAAAACGTCTTATTAAATTTTTTTTATGAAACTGGACATCATTTTAACACAAACAAATCAATTTGTATTTAACGTAAGTAATTAATATTTCTACACTAATTTTCAATACCGATATTAAAATTCACTAACTAATATGTTTTCATTAAGAGTTCGAATGTTTGTGATCCTAATCCGTGTTTTAACGGTGGAATTTGCGGGTTTACTGCTGCCGGAAATGATTATTTGTGCGTTAATTGTTCCGCCTACGCGAGCGGAATACGCTGCCAAAGTAATTTATTTTATAGAATTTTAATAAATTAATCAAAAATTTGGATCGAAAATTTAAAGCGCGAAATTTGATTCCAGATTTAAACTGCATCAAAACAAACAAGTGTTTCCAACTTAAGGACACGGTTTACGTCGTTTTTGAGACAAACGTGCATTTAACGTGGAAGGAAGCCGGGCGAAAGTGTATAAGTGAAGGGATGGTTATGGCCATGCCGAAAGATCAAACGTCTACGGAGTTTTTGATAAATGAACTGAGGTCGGTGTACGGCGCAGATAGTAAAACGCCTTGGTTCTGGATTGGGTTGAACCGCACGGATGAACAAACGTGGCAGTGGATAGACGGAAGCCTTCTCGGCCCATACACAGGAGGAACAGAGCCTTTGAAAAGTTGGACCGGGCAAAGATGTGGTCTGATGTTTTTGCACGGGGAGAAACTCATGTGGTCCGGTCACGATTGTACTCAATCGCACCCGAACAATGCGTACTATTCGCTTTGTGAAAAACGCTTTTCTATTCATTAATTCAAATTCCTATCTTTTTTTCTTTTAACAAATATTGAAATCTTTACTGTTGTTTTATCATTTATTTTGTGACAACTGACATTGTCTAAGTACATTTCAGACGCACAGTATTAATAATTGTAACGTTCGATTTTGAGTATTAAGATGCTAAAAGCTTCGTAGACAACGATTTTTAGTCTATTCTCACGTATATAAAGCATATTTACAGTATTAGATAGCTTAAGTGTTTTCAATGCATACAACTAAGAAAAAATAAAATAATAATTTATTTTAAAATTATGTTCAGACTATATAAAATTTATAATCATATTATACCGGTACACCAAACATATTTTTTTTTTATGAAAAGTAAAATCCATTAAAACTTTTTAGCTATAATTTTATTTTATTTAAAAGAAAAATAATTTCGTTCAATCTTCTTTATAAAATAAATTATTTCACACAAATTACGTCTTTAACTACATTTTATTCCTGTATCAAAAATTAGTACGTTTATCTTAAAATTAAAATCTTGCAGCTTTTAAAAATATACATGTATACATAACTAAGGTGAGCGCTTTTCCCATGAACATCTCGTGATTAATTTTTTTGTGGCGCTAAATGACGTAATGGTTCTTTTGGACCTTACCCTTGTTCCTTAATTATTATTATTGACAGTTGCTGCTGGAAAGTCATTTATTCACAAGATTATTACGAGATTAGAGCGAAAAAGAGTGAAAAGTGAGAATGGCGGAACAGACCTCGCGCAAACGAAAATTAATCGACCCTGAAACTACTTTTGAAGAAATTGTACGAGTTCGTTTGGCCGGGGATCCAACCACTTATAATTCATTCATGAAGTCGTGGAATTTGTTTATGGGGTTCAAGTAAGTTTGACTTTTAAACGCTTAAAAATATTTCGTGGCACATGTACCGGTATTTGTTTCATTGACGATTGTATTATTTTTAAGAATCACCTACGAAGAACTGCTTCGTCGTGCTGGAGAAGATTTTGAAAGATATGAGGACTTGCGTGCCGCACTTATTCGGTGTCTTTCTGAAATTAGCGACACGGAAACACTATCGCCAAAAAAAAAAGTTTAGTTTATTAAAGAATCAATTTCTGGCTAAAGTTATAATTCGAGGTTAGTTTTAATTAAAACGTTAATTTGATTAATGTATGTTTACGTGTAACTACAGTATAAAAATTTTAGATTGTTTTTGGTCAATTTACTTTATTACCAATCAACTACCGTAGCCCTTTTTAATGCCATTATTTTACTCTTCAAAATTAAGGATCAAAGCCCAGGAAAAGATCAACTTTGATCACCAGATTCACAAACTTTTATCAAATTTTTTTCGCCTTCAACAAATTAATTTTATCTGATATAATAATCCAAAATTTTTTAATTATTTTCATTTTATTTTATTTCTATTTTATCGCGTCCTAAGCTATAACTGAAATTCGTATATGGTTCATTTAACCTCGCGTAAATATAATACTGGTATTGTGCTTTAAACTTTCCAAAATAAAAAGAGGCTTTTAACATTTAAATGGAATGTGTTTCAAAGCTCGAAATTTTTTACTTCCTACATTAATAATTAAATCAACACCCTTGAACGTGATTCACATAATGCGGTAAATAATAATGATAATTTTGTGAAGGTAAATAATATAATTTTATTAGACGTAAATTTCACATTTGTGTTTGGCTTTAAAAACAAAAATTTTATTGTTCAATCTTATTAAAAAAAAATTATATTATTAATGAATTATTTCACTCAAATTGTGTTTTTAACTACTCGTTACGTAAGCCCTTTTGACCAAAATACATCGTGATGCAATGGTCATCTTTGACCCCACCGCTGCTTTCTCTTTTTAAATTATTATTACTGAATTATTATTACTTGAACCACGTCTTCATTAATAATTATTGTTACGAGTTTCGAACGCAGAAGAGTGCAATAATTGAGAATGTCGGAAGAGAATTTGCGTAAACGAAAAGCAACGGACCCTCGAGACAATTTTTTCGACTTCTTACGCGATCGTCTCGACAAGGAACCACATATTTATAATTCATTCATGCTCGCATGGATAAACTTTAGGTTGGCTTCTGGGTAAGTTTGACTTTTGAATCATTGACCATTGAAATATTTGTAATTTTTGCTTCGCTTTTAATAATAAATTATTATACCATGCGGTGTTATCGATAGATACAGCAAAACAAAATTTCTTCTTAAATCTGAGCAGCATTTCGCAAATTATAAAGACATTTTTTATCGACTGAAAACATGTTTTGATGAGATCTATAAGAATGAAGAAGAAGATAGGGAGGCTATAGCTAATTATTTCTCATCTAATTCGATGGTATGGATTATTTTATAATATTAAAATTTTTTCTATGTTTATTCTAAGAATTTTAGAATCCTCCTAATCAACAAGCAACCGAGCTTGGTTCCACTTCAAATGATGAAAGTACACAGCCCAGTAAATTTTCTCGACTCGGATAATTATGAAGTTTTTTCTTTTCTTTTTTACTTCCATAAATTAATTTAAACGAATCCAATTAGTAGTCTATAATACTGTATGAAAACTTGTAATAATTTTTAGAGAATGACTGTGTCAAAAAATTAAATACTCTTACTGTTTATCGGTATTGAAACAAAAATAATTTTTCTCGTTATATCGCTATATTTTAAAACTTGAAAACGTTCGGTTAACGTCGCGTAAGAATTTCGATACCTGAATGCATGCCAGAATAACAATTTTTTTTAATACCAAATCGTGCTTACAAATTCGAAAATAATTGCGGTTACACTTGCGTCGGGTTATGTCGAAGTTTGGATTCAACGTTCCCATAACGGAAAAAGCAACCTTAATACTTTTAATCAAAAATTTGGAAATTGTAAGAAGAATATTACATGATGCATTGAGTATCGCCGATAATTCCTGGCAAAACGGGAATGCCTAACGATGCGTCCGCTCGCAAATCGTTGATTTCGAGCAATAACTACAAATAAAAATTAAATGTAAAAAAAAAAAAAAAATACTGTAATTAATTATTTATCTGTAACCATAAAAAAATTTTCGCCGTCCAATGGCGCACCGAACAACGTAAACGCAGCGTCATTTGAAATGGCCATATGGACAATAAGAATCAGATGATCCAATTTCACCTAATATATTAAGTTAATTAACAGTACTAATAGCTTAAAATTAAAATTGTGTATTTTTTTTTTTACTTGAATTAGTTTCGAGTCGTGAGCAGAGTTTACATCATTTAACACGTCTTCACACAACACTCGAGCAATTTGAGATGACTAAATAAAAACAAAATTGGTTTTTAAATTTAGAAAGCGGTGTCTTCTTACAGTGATTTTAATTCTTTATTTATTGTACATTTTTTTAACCTAGGGCATAGGAGGCTATGGCATGCCGCTGGAATTGAAAGATTTGCAGCAATATAGGCCTATTGATTATTTCGTTTTTAATTATTATGTTGTTTTCTATCGCAAGTGCAAAATTTAAAGTTGCAGATTTTAATGTCAATGTTATTCAGTAGTGTTATTATTTTTCATTACTGATTGAATGAAGGTACAAGGAATAAAATTTTAAATCTTAAGATTTTAATGTATTTTTTTTTTTAATTCGGGTTTAAAATAATTTTACTAAAATTTTTTTTTTTTTTTTTTTAAAAAAAAGTGGTAAATCAATATGTTTTATTAGTTTAAAAATTAAATTGGGTAATTATGTTACTATTGCATTCATAAGTTAAAAATATATTCACCATTGAATTAACGTCTGGCCCGACTTTGTAGTACCACAACACAGGTGTAAAGTACAACAAGACTAAACAAAACAACGGAATGTCCACCCATATTTGAATCAGCATTTCGTGCGTTAAAAATATGTTCATTAAACCGGCCATTAATCCCGCAGTGATTATCTTAAACACGGTAAAGAGCTTCGAAAACAATACGTCCGTCGTTTGAATCAATTTTTGCAGTTGATAATATTCGTCAAAAATTTTCGATATTATTTTGGCTTTTCTTAAGGGCGAATGCGCGTGTTTCAAGTTCACAATGACGTCACGAAAGCGTTCTCGGACGTAGATGGCCACCAGGCAATTGATACAGAGAAACGGGAGAGAAAACAACAGCACCGGAAGTACGTACGCCAGCATAGGAAAGGTATAAATAAACAGCCACATTAGAACGCTATCGACATTGAACGATTCAGGTTGAAAAATAACGGGTGCGGCCATAAAAATACCGGTAATGACGCTGACATCTAAGAACGCAAAAAGTAAGAATTTATAAATGTTGGATTTTAAAATCTTTTCCCCGCTCTTTCCGATGGGAAATTGGTGTAATTGTTCGACGAAGTGTTTCAATTTTGAATTTCCGTAAGTAACGAAGTAAAGCAAAGCGTTGACAAAAATGAGCAGGCAAAACCAGGCAACTTGCAGCCGCGTTTGACACCTCACGTTGAGTACACCTTTGTTAAGGTAGACCACTCCAGAAAATGTCAAAAGATTCAAAAAATTAAGTAGATGAAATCGATTGAACAGTTTTTGGCAGATTCCGCTTTTTCGCGCATTTCCTAATTTATATCCGTAAAAGTTAATTACGGAAAGCACTGGCTGCAAAACGTCGAGCAGGCTTTTTTCGACCATCTTTACGATGTTACGTAAGCCTGGGTTGATATGAAAATGAGGTTGTTTACGCGAATAAGAAAATATGTGGCAATTCGAATAACATTGATTGAGCAAATAGCAATGTCCTTAACATAATTATTATTATGAAGAATTTTATTATTCTTTAAATAGATTTAAATAGATTATTGGAACTCGATGGAATATGTTTTTCTCACCTACATTTTTGCATCTATGGAAACTTACGAGAAAAATAATAAATATTCCAAAAATTAAATTAAATGCAGTATTTACAAATAGGTAGCAAAATACTGTTGCTTGAAAATTCGAAATATCACTTTGTAAAAGCTTTTAAAAATATTATTTAAAGCAAGAAAAAATTATATGGTATCGGTACTTATAAAAAAAAATCATAATTGTCCATGTTCCCACCGCAAATCAAAATCTAGTGGAACCAATTCGACCAAGCTGCTTTGACTAAAATCACCCTTGCTACAACCTAGTTTAAGTCAAAGTGCGGCACTCTTTCAAATATCAAGTCGTTCTAGCAAAAGGACGACTTTCGAGATGAGATTTGGTGGAAACCGGTTTGCAGAACGTAAAGCTAATTCCACCAAACCTTTTTGCGTTCAAGAAAAAATATAGAACTACATTTTACTGTACAGTAGTTTCGTCGATTGAAACCCATTTCAAAAAGTTCGGTACAGTAGTAGAAACTATAAGGTGTCGCTTTTAATTCTGGATAGAGGGAGTTGCAGGTATCGAAGGAGCAGTCTCACTGAATGCAAAAATGTGTAAACACTTAATATGCATCTTATCGACTCAACGCTCAAGCTAAACTATTATTTGAAACGAATATTAGAATTATTAATCATTGAAAGAATCAACTGCGAAATACTTTTAAAGCAAGATCTCGAGCGTGCAATACCATTATATTCAATTGATCAACTGTTCTATAGTAATTAGATGTTTTAATAACGTAAACAAAAAACCAGATAAAAAAAAAACCCGCACTTGTATTAATTTCAAAACAAATTAAATTTTTGTAAAATAAATTCTGCTTAATATATTTCGTACGTGATACAAAAACAATAAAATAAATGTCTTTGGTAATAATCGTGTTACATTTTTATAATTGTAAACTATAAAATTGTATGTTTTAAAATGCGGCGATTGAAATATACGAGTACACCACTGGTCAAAAATTCCTGGACTTTCCTTCTAACTATCTTCTTGTTAATGTTCAACAGGTTCAAAACTACCGGTAATAATTAATATTTAGTTAATTAAGAAAAAGAAGTAAGTTTAACAGTGACATTCGATAAAATAAAGTCAACAATTATAATGCAAATTAAATTTAAAGTTGTTCTCCTAATGTATATATTCAGAGATGGCTAAAAAAAAACTGTTACCGGTATAAAAAATCTGATTAACTTTAAGGCTGGATCGATCTCGCAGCATACCTCACCAACAAGTAATAATTATCATCAACAAACTTAAAACATTTCCGCAGAGAGTTATTAAGAGCAAAACATCCTGAAACTTTTGAACAGAGACATTATTTCTTTTTTCATTTTTTTTAAAGCTCAAAAAAGACTAATAATAATTTCTAGGGAAAGTATCGTTTCTTAAAAACCGAATTCTATTGGAGGTTCTCTTGGGGGGCAGCGTGTAGGCTTTCACCAGCCCGACATTTTTTATGACGCTAATTAAAAACTTTTTAATATCCATGTAATTCCCGATCGAAGCTTCGTCCAAAGCGGTATTACCCTTGTCGTCCATTTGCAGAGGGTCAGCTCCCTTGGCCACCAGCAATTGCACCATTTTCATGTGTCCGAATTTGGCCGCGATATTCAACGGCATTCTCCCGCAATAATCTTTATTTCTAACGTGCACTAACTGCGGATTATTTTTGATGATAATTTTGGCTAAATGCAGAAAATTCAATTGCGCCGAAACGTGTAATTGAGTATCTCCGTGCTCTTCCACATTCGCATCGATCACGTCGATTTTCGTCATATTGCTGGCGTCGGCTCCGTTGTCTAAAAGCACCTCTGCCACTTCCCATCTGCCCTCGTTATCGGCGTATAACAAGGGACTCCACAAAAACAATTCGTCGGCGCTATTGATAATCACGCCTAATTTCAGCCGCGTTTTCAGTTCATTGATCAGTTGTTTACAGATGTAAGTGAAGCCCAACGAAGCGGCCAAGTGTAAAACCGATCGACCCGCGTGGTCCAAAGTGGTGAGTTGCTCTTCATCGGGGATTAAAAATCGTTGATCAGTTTGACGTCTCGATTCAATACGGCGGTGATTAACCGATGATTTTTGGCTAAAATGCGGTCTAAGAAATGACGAATCACTTGATATTCGTCTTTGTATAAATGAACTTTTAAAAACGGTCGGATTTTCGGCTGGGAGAAATTTTCGGCGAAATATCCGGCGGCTAAAAACTCGGCGAAAGTTCGGTGCACGAAGATGGGTTTTTTGTTGTTAATTTTCA
>JAQGAZ010003224.1:0-12720 GCA_034692225.1 Polydesmus complanatus
GATACGCGAACTATCACTTCCATCTTTGAATTTTTGCACTCACTTTAAATTAATAAAATGTAGAAAATATTGAAAAACGTTTTTTTTTTTAAGAAATAAAAATCGATGTTTTGGCTAAATGAAAACTTAAAATGCAATGATTTAGTTGTAACTTTGTCCGTGATAATTGCGGTCCTCTCCCGCGCTTTTAACTTATTCCGATTGGTTAATTATTGTTTTTAATGATATCCGGGTACTAGTGTTATTTGGGAGTTGTAAAGTATAAGCAAGGGAATTAAAAGGAAGAGAAGTTTACTCTAGGATTAAAATAACAAAGGAATTGTAATGAAATTGAACTGATCGAACGTCCTCGTTTATTTTTTCCCTGAATGAAAACAATTCCCTTAAAAGTCAATGGTTTTCTCAATGTTTTCTGAAAATAAGGACAATTAAAAAGACCAGCGGGAGTCGCGACCGGACCAGCGGGATTCGCAACCGGACCAGCGGGACTCGCAGCCGGTACCGCAGCGGCTCAAAAAGAGCTGATGGAAGGGAAGATGGGGCTCCACCGAAAAAGCTTCCGATGTTTTTGCTGATTTAGAGCAATTATTATAGAAATGGTAATTTAGTTAAAATTTAAAATTTCGCATTTCTAATTAATGTTAAACTTAATTTGTTTATAAATTAAAAAAAATAAAATAAAAAAAATTGAAAAGTTATTAAATTATGTCGTGAAATCCTCCGCCTTGCAATCTTCCGTACCGTTTAAACCATAGGTTTAACTTAATTTGTTTGTAGATTAAAAAAAAAAAGTAAATAAAAAAAATTGAAAGTTATAAATAGAGAGGTTCTGTTGCTAACAAATTAAATTTTATTTAGTTATTTTTAATTACTCAAATCTTTAAAGATAAGTCTACATTTAATCTGTAAAATGGGCTATTTTCTTTTATTTTGTGTTTTTAAGTTAATTTCCGTAAATAATCACTAGATGGCGCTAATATTAAAGTGTAGGGGGCGCTGGTGTTGCGGCATTTAACGTCTTACATTAAAATTTTTTTTAACAAGCTCACAGTGTACGATAACGATAACGTTCAAATTTAGCGTTTTCGTTATCGTCCGTCATCGTTATCGGTTTTTTTCTCAACCTCTCTTAATTAAACGTACATGTGCTGTACGCATGCGCACACAATTGTTAAGCTGAGTAAAAAATGGCTGAAGTTGCAAGTCAAATTGCCACGATGGATATTAACGAAGAAAATGCAATCAAGGCATGGGAATTGTAATTTATGAACATTAATCGTAATGATTTTCAGGAATAATTTAAATAATGTGATAAAGAGCCAGGGATATTTATTATTTCGAAGATACAAATGGGTTTGTAAGCTGAGAATTTGGCATTTCACGCAAGCCATGCGGCATAATAGTTAATCAAGCCTCCTAGAATAGATATTTGAATACAAACTTTATAATAATAATAATAATTTGTAAAATTAACTTATTATAAAAATTTTTAGGATTTTGTATACCTTAATTTAAGTTTTTACATGTGTTATAAATTTATGATGTAACTTCTGACAATAATGACTACATGTACTGTACATGTATTGGTAATGAACCGCTGTTTTAATTTATTTTTGTTTTTTCAATTTTTAGAAGGGATCTAAAGATAAAGATAGACCATTAATTAAAGAGGTAAATAAAAAATTATTAATAACTTTGAAGAATGTTTTAATTTAATCTCTTCTACCGGTAGTTGAAACCATGGCCGAGTTATATTGATGAGCGAATAAAATTATGGGATAAACTGAAGGCCGAATACGACGCTCAGTTGGCGACCAAGACTGTCGAATCCGTAAATGTGACCCTTCCCGATGGAAAAGTAGTTGAAGGGCAATCCTGGAGAACTACTCCTTATCAAGTAGCTCAGGGAATTAGGTAGCGTAGCAGCTGTAATAAATGTGTCGTTATATTTTAAAACTATACAATGGACTTGAATTATTTAGTCAAGGTTTGGCCGACAATGTGGTAATTGCCAAAGTAAATGGAGAATTATGGGATCTTGATCGACCTATTGAAGGAAACTGCACTTTGCAATTGCTGAAATTTGATGATGATGAAGGTTTTCAAAATAAATAGCGTTTTATGTAGCTTATATTTAAAAGTAAAATTTTTGAAAATAGGTAAGCAAGTATTTTGGCATTCCAGCGCTCATGCCTTAGGTGAAGCTATGGAACGAGTTTATGGCGGATGTCTATGTTACGGACCTCCGATAGAAAATGGATTTTATTACGACATGTTTTCGGAAGACAAGTAAACTATTGAGCTTTAAATACTTTAAGTGATCGTTGTGTAAATTTAATTTTTATTTTAGACAAGTTTCCAGTTTTGATTTTCCGGTTATTGATAACTTAGTAAAAAGTGTGATTAAGGAAAAGCAGCCATTTGAACGCTTAGAATTAAGCAAAGAAGTTATTTTGGAAATGTTTAAAGTAAATGATTTTAATTTAAATGTGTTGAACTTGCAACTCAAATAAGGATTAATTTGACAGTATAATCCGTTTAAAGTTCGAATATTGAACGAAAAAGTTAATACCCCAACTACTACAGTATACAGGTCAACGTTTATTTTTTTTTTTTCAAAATGCTCGTTTTGATTCCAAATTTTTTTTTTTTATAGATGTGGACCATTGATCGATTTATGTCGTGGTCCCCACGTACGACATACAGGAAAAATTAAAGCATTTCAGGTTACCAAAGTAAGCGAATCTATCAAATAGTCTATGCAGAATTTATATTCAAACCAATTTGCATTTTTAAGAATTCTGCTACATATTGGGAAGGAAAAGCAGATGCTGAAAGTTTACAAAGAATTTACGGTATTTCTTTTCCCGATAACAAGCAGCTGAAGGAGTGGCAGAAAATTCAAGAAGAAGCTGCAAAACGTGATCACAGGAAGCTTGGAAGGGTAAAATAAGATTTTGACCAGTATCGACTTTATATAACTATAAATGACATTTTATTTAGGAACAAGAATTGTTTTTTTTCCACGAACTCAGTCCAGGAAGTTGCTTTTTCCAACCTCGAGGGGCTTATATTTACAACACTTTAATAGAATTTATGAGAGTTAGTATTACAAATTATTTTTATCAATTTGACATAGTGGATGCAAAAGCGACGTATTATTAAATCAACCTCTGATTTCAATTACCGTATTATGACAGTAAAAGGTCAATAATTATAATGATTTATTTTTTGCAGATACTGTGTCAATAATTATTCTAAATATTCTGTAATAACAAATATTATGTTTACTTATCGTTTGCAGTAATTTTATTTCAATGTTTGGCGATTTGCATCTTCGCAGTAATTTATTTACTTTATTATTTTTTTATTGTATTTAATTAGGGAGAATATCGTAAAAGAGGATTTCAAGAAGTCATAACTCCTAATGTATATAACAGCAAGCTCTGGGAAATATCAGGCCATTGGCAACACTATAGTGTATCTCCTTCTAATCTTAATGTCATATTTTTTGTATTAGATATTAAATGTTGGTTTTTTTTAGGATAATATGTTTAAATTTGAAGCTGAAAAGGAGGTGTTTGGTTTAAAGCCTATGAATTGTCCTGGCCATTGGTAATTAAGGGGCTTAATTTTACAATATAGAAAAGAGGTATAATACAATAATTTTTTTATAGTCTTGTTTTTGATCATCGATTAAGATCTTGGAGAGAGTTGCCTTTGAGGCTGGCTGATTTTGGTGTGTTACATCGTAACGAATTATCGGGAGCCTTGACTGGTTTGACAAGAGTTAGGAGATTTCAACAAGATGATGCTCACATTTTTTGCACTGTTAATCAGGTAAATAACTTATTTGTGTTATTTGGAATACAGTTTTCAACATTTATATTTATTTTTGTTAGATCGAAAGCGAGATGAGAGGTTGTTTGGAATTTTTAAGAGATGTGTACGTCGTTCTTGGGTTTGATCTATCTCTAAAATTAGCTACACGACCTGAAGGCTTTTTAGGAGAAATTGAAGTGTGGAATAGGGCTGAAGCCGTAAGATTTTTTCTTTATTACCAGTTGTAAAATATACATTGTCGTAATTTTGAATAATTTATTGCAGCAATTGACAAAGAGCTTAAATGAATTTGGATTGCCTTGGCAATTAAATCCAGGAGACGGAGCATTTTATGGTCCAAAGGTTTGGAAATTTTTAAATTGCTCTTTGGTAATAAATTGTAAATTAAAAGTATTTAGATTGATATTACCATTACGGACGCTATTAAGCGACAACATCAATGCGCTACAATTCAATTGGATTTCCAGCTTCCCATTCAATTTAAATTATCATTTATGAAGTACAGTAACTTTTGATTGTGATTGTGCTAGGTTGTTTAATGTTTATATTTTTTTAACAGCGAAAATGGAGAAAAGGAAGTGCCCGTTATGATTCATCGAGCTATATTAGGTTCTGTAGAAAGAATGATTGCCGTTTTGACCGAAAATTTTGGTGGAAAATGGTAGTAGAATTTGATATTATGCGTAGTAGTGTACATATTAAAGTATGTGATTTAAATTATATCAATAGGCCATTTTGGCTTTCACCACGTCAAGCTGTAATAATTCCAGTTGCTTCACCTTTTGACGATTATGCCACTCAAGTAAATAGCTTTGCTACAATTTGAAATTAAATACTAATAATTAAATATTAACTTTTAGGTTTGTAAGCAAATTCATGAGGCTGGATTTATGGTCGATGTAGAATTGGATCCTGGTACCACTCTCAATAAGAAAATAAGAAATGCACAATTGTCCCAGTACAATTTTGTTCTCGGTACAGTTTTGTAGCATATTTTAAATTCACAGTACATGTACAGTATATAGTTTTCAGTAAAAAAAAATATTTACTGGATTTTTGATTTCAATTCAGTTTATAATTTTTTTTTACTGTTTAAATTATTTACAGTGTACCGGTATTAGTTTGAGTATTTTAATTTATATTACCGTAATTACTTTTTTTTTAGTGGTTGGAGAAAAAGAGAAATTAGCTGGTACTGTAAACGTCCGTACAAGAGATAATATCGTCCATGGAGAACACTCCGTTCTGAGCGTCATCGAAAAATTCAAAAACCTAAAAAATCAACGTGTGATAAAAAGTGAAGACAATTTTTGAATTTCTTAATTGTCTTCATCACATTTTGTTGTCGGCATGTCAGCAAAAATAAAGACATAATTTTATCATGTCATTCGAATCATATTTTTTTTTAGTCTGGATTTATTTTATATTTTGTTTCACTGCTTCAGAAAGACAACGTAAGCAGTTATTTATTTTGCACGATATCGCCTTGTCAATTTTTAAATTAATCGTTTTAACACTGTTACGTGGCGTAAATTTGAAAATGCAACTGACAGATAGTTTCCAAACCCCTATAGTAAGACCTTGTTTTTCGTGAAATTTGCTTTTCTTTTTTTCATTCAATTTTATTAGATCTAACCTTCTCCTCGAATCAGTAATCCCTCGTTATTCGCGGTTTATGCCTAATGCTATTGAAAATACTGCATAGCAAATGGCGAGATTTGCGAGACGTAAACGTGAAAATTTGGCGGCATAATTTTATTCAAACTACATTTTAACTTTATTATGCAAACTTTGCGTAATTTCCGCAATTAATAAACTAATGGCTCTTCGCCAAATCTAAACGAGATCTAATCATAGTTATGATCTAATCGCGGTTATACGAAACCGCGAATGCTAAATCCGCGTACGATGAGGAATTCTACGCTTACGGAAGATGGCGTTTACGTAAGTTACGTTCCGGATCTTGTGTAACGTTTATCGCGCATTCGAAATTTGGTTTTACTTTTGTGAGTTGTGACGATGGAAAAATATGACTATCATTCGCCAGTTTCTAGTGAAAAGTGTAAAAAATCATCAGTGTTATATGAGAAAAATGAAGTGACAGAAGAAGTAGACTTTCAGTACGTATCGCTTAAAAAAATGAATTACGTTCATTGGAGAGTTCGGCGCAAAATTCAAAAAGAAAAAGAACAACAAATGTGGTTGGATTATGCTCGTCGGCTCCCCGAATTTCAAGAAACTTTCGAAGAGTTAACTGCTGATGTTAATGAAATTAAACACATTGAAAAGAAGTGTTACACCGCAAAATGTCAGCAGATAGCTGTAGATAAAAGAAGCGGGACATGCGTAGGATCGACCGTGCAACATCGCTCTTGTCAAACAGTAGGAAAAAGCCAATACCAAAACCATAGTCAAATACCAAAACCAAATGCATGTAAGTTTATAATTATGTGAGTTATTATAATGTAAAGTTAGCTAACGATTATTAAAATTTAGATACGCAGCGTAAACCACAAAAAAAAGAAGCTACCAAAGATATTCAATCTCATGTTCATGGTGAAATAACTCATGTCAGTCCCCGTGTTCAATTTGGGAATGATAAACAACATTCACAATCAATCCTAAAAAGCTCGGGAATTGTGCCCGTTTCATCTTTTGAAAAGTTGAAATTTAGGTACAGTATTAAAATTGGAAGAAAAATAATGTAAGTTTACTGCAAATATTTTTGTTAAATTTGAATTATAATAATTCTAGAACACGACCTTCATCAAAGAAAAATAAAATTTCACCTGTTTTATTAACTGATAATTCTTCAAAGGTATCAAAATTTCTAAGTTAACCATTGCTAATTTTTATTTAATGGAATTGACTATATTTTATTTAGCCAAAGTCTTCAAATAAATCTTACGCGTTTTCATCTTTATGTTCTCACATATGGCAGAAATTATTGATTAATGAGGTAATGTAGAGTATAATAATTACTGTATATCATTTATGTATTTTGAGTTAATTTATTTTAATAATTTTTGCTTAGGAGGATGAAAAAAGATTATTTTTGCATTTGCAAGAAATTAACAAAGAGCAATCTCACAAAGGTATCTTCATAGTTTAAGAATTTTTCAAAATATTAATTATATTATTGATATATAAAAATTTTAGCAGAAGTCAAAAACGTAGCTATTGAACCTAAGCCAATTACTTCAATGCCCAGGTTTGTTACTTAATATAGTAATCATAATATAAAATGTATTCAAGTTTGACATTTTATTATTTTTAGCCGTCACAAATTCTGCAATTAGCATTGATTATAAATCTCAAATATGCTGCTCAATGTATTGGGAATAAGGCATAATTAGAAAGTCAAATTAGATTTTGATCTTTAATAATGTTTGCACCAGAATTATTTACATAGTATAGCTTACACATGATAATTGAATCGCATAAACCGTCGTTGTATGCATAAAATAGATACATGTATTACAATTAAGTCATTAAATTTAACCAGAATGCCGTCAACTATAATAGCTAAACAGAATTACAGACCATTAAATAGGAAAAGGTACATACAGAAGGTTATAATAATACTGTATGTATATTGACAAACATAAAAAGAATATAACAAGTAACCTGCAGGTTATGTATCCAAACACTGAGGTATATTAATATTGTAGTATTATTTTTCATATGCGTATTGGAAATTGAGCTAGGGACCGGTAGCCATTAAGCTTTGATTTCATTTACATTAAAATTAAAGGCCAAAAATTGGAAATATTGTACTATGCTGTAGACTCCCAGGTTAATACTGATGTAGCTTACAAGATTCATGTACGTTGCTTTTTTTATTTCATTTTAGAAAACCAATAATAAATAAACCCGTGATGAAGCCGTTGCAGAAGCCAACTTTACTCCAAGAACCAACTTTGAAGTCCTCTTACGATATTTGCGACAAAAGTGTGCTGGTAAAAAGGTATAATCTTTCTTTGTTACTTTATCAACTACCGGTAAGGCCTATTATTCGTTTAATAAGTATAAATATTGTGTCCTTTAGATTATCTGATACTATTGTGATTGATTTATTAAATCAAGTGTGCAAGGAGTTTAACAATTTATCCGAGATATTTCTTTGCGAATTATTTGAAAAAGAATTTCAATTAAGTAATTTAATCTCAAAATAAATTATTATTGTTATGATAATCGTAAATTATTCACGATTTCTTTATTAAAAATAAAAATTATATTTTTGCTGGAAGTTAAATGTAGAAAACCGTTATCATAAATTTGCCCTACAACGTTTTACATTTGTTTTTTTATTAAAAATGTTGGAGGTCAAATCGGAGATGGTTAAATTTTGCTGCTCTACCGACGTACCTACGTCACTATCGTGAGAATGACGATTGTTTGTATATCGATTTCTTAGTTACGATCGATTAATCGATACTTTAATTAAGTACACTGTACACACATATTTCACTGGAGCGAGCTGCTCATATTGAAGTATCTAGTGAGTAAAGCGTTCACACTTATCTTGCATTTCAATTCGGTCGAGTGTGTTAGTCGTGTGAACAAGTTGAACAGTTTCTTCGCTATTTCATAAAATTGTGAATCATTCCTGTGCGGGATGTCAGGTTGCGTTGTTTGGTTTTTTAAGTCATCTTCTGTATAGTTAATTTTTTTCTTAAAATTTTTAATATAAAAATGATAAATTCTTTATTATTAATTGCTAGTAAACAGTTGCGATCGTGTTTATCGAGTAAAAATAGTATTGGTTTGAATGCGTTTCGTTTAGTAAGTAATAGTTATAACACCGTGAAGTTGGCGGGTTTGCCGAATGTTGTTCAACAGCAAACAAGATGGCTTCGTACCAGTAGTCGTTGTTTTTCTAAGCACCACGAAAATAAACGAGTAATACTTCAAAAGGTGGACGACGGGGCTGAAGGAGAAAAAAGCATCGATCTGGACAGCTCTTTGCGATTGTAAGCATTTTGATTTGACTTTTTTTAGTAAATAATGAAAAATTAAACGCAAAAAAAAAGCTTTTGTAAAAGATGAAGACCAACAAAATGGCTACATTCGACGATTTCTTCTTTTTGCGCATTATCAAGCCTTGTTTTGCCACGTCGTCGAATCTATTGCTAAAGTTTCGACTCATAAATTGACGAAAAATTAGTCTCGTATTGCTCGCTTTCATTATCAATTATTGCCGTTATTCTCCCCAGATGTACGTGAATTTATTTATTTTGTGACTTTTTTTCGTTTTTACTATGAATTCTATAGAGATTTTTTTTAAAAAAAAAAATAATAACGAAAGGAATCCTAATAGTAAATTCATTTCGAACGCGAAATTCCTTTTCTATCATTTTTTGCCATTTTGCTTTTCGCCCAACCAATAACTTCATAATTATTTTCCTAATTTTTAATCGAATTTTCCCGAAATTTCTTCGGAATTAATCGAAGGTTTTTTTTTTAATTTTTTTAAATTATTTTTAAAACTTAATTAAAATAAAGAATACTGTACGTAGGCTAATGTGCGCAGTATCTTTCGTTGCTCAAATGAAACCTATGGCTAAATTATTTAAAATTGACTCGTTAAGAAACAATATTTTTAGCCTTGCTAATGATAATAATTATTATTATTATTTTACTAATTGAGATTTTACTTGTTGCCCATTACAAAAATACCTTGAGAGAAAATTGTTGGAACATATATTTTTTTGTTCAACAAATTAAATTATTATTAAATAATTTAATAATAATAATTTACTGTACTGTATTTACAAATTTTGAGTTTGGTCGATTACTATTTTTGAACAAATCCAATTGAAAAGGCCCCAATGTTCATTATCTTTAACTCGCTATTCGGGTGTTTGCATAGGAAGCTATGGGAATTTTAATTTTGTCAGATACTTGTTGTGGAACATTTTTCGATGAAGCGTGAGCGAACTTCCGATTTTTTTTTCTATCCGAAAATCAATACGAACCCTATTTAGATCGATAAAAAATAATACGACTATTTAAGCCTTTCTCAACTAACGCATTTTATTTGACTGAATAGAATTTTATTTTTACGGTTTTATATACGAGGTTAAAATGTATGAAAATGACTTGGCAAATGTGCGCTTTTAATTTTTCTTGCTTTTGCTAGGTAGGGTTTGTGGACATTTTATTTCATAGAAATAACTGGTGTTTACATGTAATCGAAATAATTGGAGAGCTATCGGTAATTGTAGTAGCTTTCCGATAATCATTTGCTTCCTACCGTAGGACTTCGTTTTATAACGAGTTTTTTACGTTATTAATATAGTAGTATGTACAGTGCCCCAAATAGTTAGCATTAACAAGAGATATTAGGGTCACCGTAGGATACATAGAATACCGGTATAATGCTACATTGGATAACATTTTGGCACGTTTGTTCAATTCCATCTTCAAAGATTAGGACACTCTGTACGAGATTTTATCGTTGTAAGTGGATAGCTCGTTTTTCAGGCATGGAAAACTTATGGCGGAAGCGCTCTCGTACAAGGCGCAGGGAGGGCCTAACCAAATAATAGATCAATAGTCATCTTAATAATTATTATTATGAACAATGATCATTATTATCAACTAGAGGTGGCGATAGCAGCCTACAGGGTGGCTTCAAAGTTTGCGGTGGAGGTGGGAAAAAAAGATGGGGCATTTCTTAAACTGTACTGTAAATAAACATTTAAAGATTAGGCCTATAAATCATTACACTTGAATAGATTATAAATGCATTATGCACGTACTGTATTGCGCAATCATAGGATGGATGCATCTGCCATGTGCCCAGTTTAACGATAATTCTGTTAGAAGAAAAATGTCGAGTATTGTACAGTAAATAGGGCGCTTAATTTGTTAACTTTCTTAAAATTAGTTTTATCTAGATCGGAGCAAAATGCATTCCACTACCAATAACATGGTACCAAAGGTTAGGGGTATTTAATGTCGATTGGCTCCGATCTCGCATTGGTTAGTTGAAAGATAAAAACGTCTTAATTTCTAGTTGTGAAATATTACTAGAAAAGCTTCATTAGATACACTGCAGTCAAGTTAATTTACGCCGTTTTCAATAAATTTGACATTTTTATGCCGTAAGCTCTATTTTGTCATCGGGGCTGGTTACAAACCGTGTCAACTTATTTGGGCCGCATTATAATAATTTTCCACCTGCATTTTAATGCATGCTAATTAGCAAGTGTTATGAATGGCTTATATTTGGTTGCCACCTGCAGATCTGGATTTACATTGTTGATTTAATCTATATTTTGACTACTAATACGAGTTAAAAGACAAATTGGTAAATTTTTTTGTTTTGTTGAGAAAATGACGTTTTGAGAAATGCTTATGGAGCTGCACATGCGGGCGTTTATGTAAAAAAAAAAATATTGTATGGCGTTTTAGGTATGTGTTTTGCTAAATAAGTTAATTAATGTACAGTACGGTACGGTACATGCATTATGATTGAGGGATTTAATGAGTAATTTTAGATTAAATTTTTAAATCTAGGTTTAGAAACACGACAAAAAACATGGTATGGCAGAAAGGAACGTGACTGCAGTTAGAAAACTTATTTGTTTCTAAACTGCAAATCAATGTCCTACGATATTTTCACTCTTAGCAGCAGTTCTTGAACTGCTAAACTACAAGCACAGAACTAGAGCGCAGGTGGACTATGGAGTCTATGGGCTTCTTTTTGAGCCAAACTTCCAACAAAAAACTTTAACTTTTTTTTTCAATTTTGGCATCATAGTCATTCAGAAATAGTAAGAGATTCAATCACTGAGTATGATTTCACTTCTAAAGTTCCAGAACTGTTGCTAGGAGTGAAATGAAGAGTCTTACGCTGAGTGCAACTTCCCAAGGCATCTCACTTTTGATTTTTCTTTACACATTTTGGAAACTTGCGTTTTGCGTGCTTTAGTAATTCGCACATTTTGTAAACCAGGTGACCTATTTTTTAGGGATTTTTTTTTCTGCTTTTCTAATGGCGGAAGAACTTGTGCAGTACTGTAGTTGTAATTATTATTCCCCCTCCCTTCCTCTTTAGTCAGCTGGGTTGTATTGCTCTAAATGTAACCACACATTTTGCATCTTTCGGACATAAGTACGCACGAGTGCCCGATGCTTTATTCTCACTTCCTTTTCCCGTTTCCTCCCACTCTCTCCACCGACGCTTTCGTCTACGGTAAACTGCCTGTATATTATGGGATTGCAACTTTGTGATCTGTCTCTGAAACTTCGGATAACTCGACGCCCCATACGTAAAATAAGGGAAAATAATCATTTGCGGTTTTTTTTTTGTTGATGTAAAATTGAAGGCATTTTGAAAACATAAAGCTGTTACTGTGAATACACATGACAAAAGTGAGTGGAATATTATTTCATTCATCATTTCCGCACAATCAAATTCTGTTACTTTGCAGTAGATCTCTCGTGCAACTTCTTACAGACCAACGCTCTTTACTTCACAAACTTGCATGGAAATAATTTAGCTTGAGCATAATGTAAGCGCCGATGGTTTAGCGCACTCTGTAGTGTTGACGAGAAGAGACAATTCGGTTGAATAATATTGTACAGTAATAGTTATGCAGTAGTTACCTCGTTGGAATATAAAACTGTGGCTTGAAACAATAGTATTTATTCAAATTAACTTGCAGGAAATGGTTTATATTTACTGCTATTAATTACTATAATCAGATATAATGTGTTTGAAATGAATGCATTAATAACAGCCTTTAGTGCATTTAGCGCCTAGACTTGTAGTGTGATTCAACTGTGTACGTAGTAGCATCCACCGATTGAGGCTTCACGAGGGTTGCTATAGTCAACACTCGATGGTACTACAGTACTGTATTTAAT
>JAQGAZ010003225.1:0-12719 GCA_034692225.1 Polydesmus complanatus
AAAAATCACTCGATTTGGTTGAGAAATAAATATTTTATGGGCAATTTTGTGAGGTTCCCTTTTATCGTACTCACCCTATAATTGACAAGAAAAAACGCTCCAGAAAATACATAATTTTTAAAATTCTTTGATGTTCAATAAAAAATATTTTTTAGAAAGAAATTCATTCAAGTGGAGAGCACTGTAAGCGAACTTATTATGCAGACTTTTAGAGTTACAGTATTTGACTTTCAATATCATTTTTCACATTTTTTAAAATTTATTATTTGCAGTATTTATTTTCTTTTTTTTTTTTATTGTATTTTTCGGATATAATAATATGTTCGTCGGTATCGTATTTTTTGTGTATTAGAATAATCTGATTTCAGGAAATGTTTTGTGACCGAAAATTACTACAGTATTTATTATATTTCCTTCGTAGGTTTGTCCAAAAACGACAACAAAAAATAATATTATTACTCGTTCAAGACAAGCATTCACTGTATCGATAAAAAAATATCTCTTCAAAAATCAATACACTGTACAGGATTTTTAGAATTACGATATAATTTCCTCAATCGAATTTTTTTTTTATATGGCCATCATTTTCCTCTCATCTTTTAGCTTCTTTCTCGCTCTGTAAAACCGTTGAATCGCGAATTGACTGCCGTCGCGGCAAATTTTTTACCCGTTCAAATTTGGGCAATTGATTTATATAGCGAAGGTTAAACGAGTCGTATCGCCCATTATTAAATGAATGAAACGTCATAAATTCGCTTCTCATGTTTTGACAAGATTGTATTTTTTTTATTTTGTATTTTCGTTTATTTAATTACGTTTTAATTTTTTTTTCTCCCTGCCACTTAAAATAAATAAGACGTTTTCTTCTCTTTAGCGTAGATTACGTTTCACTCTACGATCAGACTTAGTTGCGTTCATTTCGCATATTGAAGTGTAAACGGCAGTGTACGAATGCATTTTTGCCGTGTCATTTTAACAAATGACTCGATAGAGATAAGTGCATCGTCGGAGGGGCTAAGGGGTGGAGAATTATAGAGAGAACTGGTGGGGGGATAAAATTTATGGGTAAAGAAAGTGTAGCCTACGTCTGCTAGATCTGGTTACATACAATTCGCAAATGAAAATGTAGACGAGATATGAATTCTCTTATTTTTATTTAAATTGATAAACGTCTTTGCTTTTTATGAGTTAGATAAGCAAAAATAAGCTTCACTGAATGCGTGGTATGGTAGGGGGAGAACGTCACAATATCATATTATAGATTTACGAGCTTTTTTGCAAAACATTTTTTACTTTTTTTTTTTATTTTATTAAAAAGAATAGGTTTAAATACGTACGGTAGTAAATCTCGAGTATTTTTCTGAAGGCTTTTTATATAATAGATTTTTCTTTTTGCGTAAGTAATGTCTATTTAAAAATATTTTTTAACTGTTATGCGTTCATGTAAACACTGAACAGAATTCATTATGATTGTGGTAATAGTAGGCCCTATATTGATTTTTTTGAAACAATTTTAACTTGTACACGGTATTATTTTTCTTCCAAGTTCCAATATAATATTGAATGTTTAATTACAGAAACCATATTTGCAAAAGTGCAGCAGAAGATTTATTAAATATTTGTATTTTATTTATTTTAATATACGTTTGCGGTAATGCAATAGGACGTCGTTGTTCTATTTAATTTTTTTTTTTGTTAGAATTTTATAGGTATTCCTTAATTTGGGTTTTTCTGTTAAATTTTTTTCTAAAGAAAGTTATAATTACATATTATAATTTTTTTCATTTAATGCTATTGGCTACAATGCATTTTTTAAACATTTTTTTTTTTTAAACTTATATTGCGTCATTCATGATTCTAGGAAAGTTAGCCTACTTTTATTTTGTCAATGTTTCTTTAAAGTTTTATCAATTTCCATGAGCGCTTCGTTGTAAATGATTAACTCGAAGGAAGACAGATTTCCTTTGCTTCAAAAATTATTATCTATAAAAAAAATTAGTCTTCTGTCTTTTTGTCCGCATTTTTATTTTTGATTTTCTATAAAAAGGTTTTAAATCTTATTATTTTCAGCGATGGGCAATACGCTAGTTTTCAAAATTGACACATTGTTGATCGAAGTTGTTTAAATTGAATTATCCTTATTTTTTTAAAAAAAAAATGTTTCACTTCTAATCGATTTTTTTTTTCTTTCTTAAGATTCTCCGTCGTTCGTCATCTCTAGGGTTCCCGATTACGGTTACCCAATTCACGAAGGTATTGAGGTCTCGTTGAGATGCGAAGTCAATGCCAATCCACTTTCAAGACCTCAATGGATAAAAGGTAAAAAGAAAAATGTGCAAGGCGAATTTTTTATATTTTTCCAAATAAATATAAACGTGTGTAAGTGAAAATCCGAAGGTAAACACACCAATTCTATTTTCAAAATGGAAACTTAATTTCGTTTGACATGAAGAAATTGCTTCTTTTTCTTCGATTTTATAAATTGAATACATATATATATTTTTTTCTTTTGTCGATTTTAGATGACGGACCACCTCCAGTTCCTCAAACAGAAGACGGTTACATAAATTTTACTTCCATCGAAAAGGAACACGCCGGTTGGTACCGCTGTTCGACCAATCATCAATTCGGATATTTTGCATCTTTTGGTTATTTTTTAAACGTTCGATGTGAGTATTTCATCTTTTCAGTAATATAAATTATTTAGTAAATATAGTCCATTGTTTTTACATGCATAATTTTGTTTATTTTCCATTCCGCAAATCTTCTCAACTATACTTAACATTTTGCTTCATGAATCGCCAAACCGTATAATGTTTTATTTATGCCACGTCAAAATACTGTATAATAAAATTTAAATTCTAAATTCAACAAATAATTGATTTTTTAAGTGCATGCACATATACAATTTAATCATTTTATAAGATGATATTACTTTTTGCATCATTGATACGCATTCTTTTGCATTACATGTACAGTACATTTGAGTGTAAAATTTACAGCATCTAATTTTAATACTTTATTAACAATACTTTTGTTTGGTTCCAAAATAAATTTGTAAAAACTTGTTAACGTTTTTAAAATTTTTCAAATGGCTTTTAATGCAATGAAAAAACACTTTGAATATACATTTGGCGTTGCTTGCATGGCAAAAATAATTATTTATTGGCAAAGAAAATTATTTTTATATAGGGTTATCTAGGATTCTAATTTCTAGTGGTTAGACATGGTTGAAGAGTTCGACTATTCTTTATAGATGGATTAATAACATATTAAGTTTGATTAATTAAAGTACCGGTATTTTGAAATGAGAAATTGTTTTTAATTTTTATAAGCTATATATATATCTTTGTGCTCAAAAGATATATATTTTATTCATTTCAGAAAATATTCAAGTTTATGTGCGTGTATTACTTGTACTAATATAGGTTTAAGGTTTTTGAATATTTTTATAATTTAGATGGTCCTGAAATTGTACAGCAGCCGCCACCTCAGGTTCAAGTTGGTCTAGGAGGATCGGTACTTTTAGAATGCTCAGCCGATGGAAAGCCACCTCCATCCTACTGCTGGGCTAGGTAGCATTTAACCAAATTTAAACTTTAGTAAAAATAGGCTTTACAAATTAAACTTTTAGAGTGCAAGACGGCGGTCGATTGGAAAGCTTAGGTCTAGAGCAAAACTTGGTTCTTGATCGAATTCTGTACACAGATGCAGGTGTTTACAAATGCATCGCTCGCAATAAAATTGGTTGGGAAGAAAAGAGAGCGGACTCGCATAATGTTGAAGTAGTTGTAACAGGTAATGCAGAGAAATGAATTGGTCTTCTGAATTCACAAATGTTGATGTTTTGATATAGGTCGTCCGGTTGTGGAATCCGTCAACCGAACTTTAATAGTGGTTGCAGGCCGTCCTGCTTCGTTCTCTGTTCATTATTGCGCTTATCCGCAACCGAAAAGGACTCAGTGGATCACCAAAAATCTAGTTATTAATCCAGGAGATAGTGTGGATAGATTTGTAGCTCATCGTATTACGGTAATTGTTAAAACTTATTGTTGCGACATTTTTATTTTAATTAATTGTGGTGAAATAAATTAGTGATAATGCAGTTAAAATTAATTAACGCCAAATAATTTTTCCGAACTTTATTTTTTACTTTTAGTCTATACAAAGTAAAATTGAAAAGTTAGTACAAACTCAGCGGCCTTAAGTGCTATAATTGTTATTTAAAAGCATGCTATATTATAACATTTTGTTATAATAATTTTGAAATAAATTAAGAATAGAACTAATTTTTATATTTTCTTTTAAACAGAAAAACCGTTTTTGTTATCTGTCCTCGTAATAACTTTATTATTATTAGTGGCGCATTTTAAATTTTTAAAATAACATTTTGGACGAATTATTTATACTGTATTATAAAAATTCTGAAAGAGTTTGCTGTTTTCAATATTATTGTTTTAATTAAAATAATTTCTTTTGTTATCCTTTTTATTTATGCAGCCGTTGAATGCATCAAATTGTTATCAGACGACTTTAGATATTAAAGAAGTTCACAGCGAGGACGCTGGGGAATTTCTTTTCTTAGTGAAGAATTCGATCGGAATCGATGACGCTACGGTGCTGCTCAATATCTCCCAAGCTAGTTTCTCCGTTTCCCCAGGTGATTTTATCTCAAGGGTTTCTACGGTTACTCATACCGTAATTATGCGCATACATTTCAATTTGTATTTTTAATAGAATAATGGTAAAATGAATTTCAAAGTGGTTTTTTTTTAATATATTACAGGTGTTAGCATTCAGGCTGTTTCAAGAGTGTCGTCGACCCTCTTCACTCTCGCGTTTGTGATAACTTTCACACTTCTCTTTCAGCAAATCGATGGGAGTTGACGCTGTAATTTGAATACGTTTAGTGATTAAAATATAATGCGAAAATGTGTTATCCCAAATTTGGCATCTGTACATGAATGGCAAAGCGAAATGCAATGAAAATTGGAGAGTGATTTTTTTTCTTTCAGTTGGTAAATATCTATTTAATTGGCATTTATTGAGCTGAAAATAAACTATGGATATCAACTTTAAAATATAATTACTGTATTTTAATTGTGTAAATAATCTTATTTACTCAGGAGCGCTGTACCATCCTCACCAAGGATGGACAACAAAAAATGAATTAATCGTACCCAGTTTGGCATAAAGACGGCCAAAGTATAACAATTAATTAAATGTACAATTGACGATTTTTTTTAATAATATAGTAACTTAGTAGAAAAATGACCAATGTACGTTTCATTAAATTTTTTACAATGGCTATTTTTTTTTTTTTTTTATCAATTTACAGATACCTGTACGTGTTGTATGGGAAAAACCAAATCCAACAGAGCAAGTACACTAATTATCTGTTTAATGGCGGATGGAAAACTTCCCTTAATAACGCTTTTTAATATGTAATTGTTCTAATCTGTCACTTTCTGTATTCAAAATGGTAATTGGTTTAAAATATCCTTCGTCAGCCTCAACACTCAGCAAGACGAGCTCATCACTCGCTATATGCATGGCATCGATTCCAACTTGATCGAATTCATTCCATGCCTGTATCATATTTATGGGGTGTGATGCGAGAAAAAGTTTACTAGGTAAAGAACAAAACTAGGATGCCAAAATATGATACAGGCATGAGATGAGTGCGATCAAGCTGTAATCAATGCAACCCATAGTTAGCGGTAAGCTCGTCTTACTGCTTGCATGACTGCATGTTGAGGGCGAAGAAGAATAATTGTTTTAATCAGAATAGGACAATTAAATATTAAAGTCATCAAAGTAAAGTTTATCAATGTGTCGTTAAAAATACTAATTCAGTTGAGTTCGGTTATCTTTCATACACCGTGTAAAAATATAAACGTTGAAAGTGACGTGGTTATAGTCATGATAACAGAGTGGCTGACGGGGACGTCATATTATGTTGTGGGAATTCAAATAATGTATCTGAACCCGAGCTTCCGAGGTAGTACGTTCCCTCCCAAGGCATAATTATTAGGCATATGATACACCTCCGTTATCTTTGGCTGGGTTCTCGAAATATCTGAGACTAAATCTTTAAATTACTGTACTGTATAAACATTTCTGGTATGGTGTATTGAAATCGAACTTTGTACAACTGACTTAGATTTTAGTGGCTTTTGACTGCAATTGGTAGCACACGTAATCTATATTTCGTTTTATTTCTCCTATTTCAAGTTTAAGCTTTTTAAGTACAGTTTACATGTACTCCTCGGTTTTCCTGAATGCCCTGGACAATTTTACGCCCTAGGCAATGGCATTTTTTGCCAAACAACGCTCTTAACTTTTAGGCATTCAAGACACCCTGTACCAAGACCCTGTACGTTGTGGGTTGGTATTGTACGGTGCCTCAGAGAGGATGTTATTTCTGGTTAGGTTAGAGTAAAATACCCTTACGAGTGTCATAATACCACTAACATGATTGTGTAATTCTACTTTAAAATAAACATTATCGCGTGGCTATTCTGAGATTTCGTAGTAGATATTTTTGCATGCAGACGGTCCCGTAATCGGAGAAATGTTTAAAAGTTCGGTAGCTATTCTGTTCTTGAAGATCTTGCGCGTAAAACATGTATTCTCTATTTAATTAATGTAGTTTTAAAGTGAATTAAGTACAGTAGCATTATCGAGTTTATGTACCGATTCTGTAATTATCTTAAAACCACAGAGTCAGCTACAGTGTCTATGGAGTAAGGAGGCTATGTCGACTACAAACAAACATCGGCTTATCTCTGCATATTGTAAGCTAGTGGGACAAAATTCATATTAAAATTACGATAGCACGACAATATTGTTTAATCGATGTGACATTGTTGTGCAGTACGTGTGGTAGCCTGGCAATTGGCATGGTTTAGCCTCGGCTCGTCAACGCATCGTGGTTCTTCGGAGTTCTACTGATCAAAGATTATGGCTGATCATGCTGGGCGGGAAAAGACAAGAAATTTGGTGAGTTTTTACATGTACTGTATTTTATTACAATGTATTTGCGTTTTAAATTTACAAAGTCCGATACTGTACGCAATTCAATACTGTATTGTAGCTTCCTCTAATGTGAGCATGGTATGTGATACACCATGATTCTGAGTCATACGTAGCGTACACGTGTACAGTAGCCTAATTCGTTACCGAAGTTTATTCTTTCAAAATAAATTTTGTAGTAAATTCAATAATAGAGTTAAAACAGTTGCCGGTAGCTGATACAAGCTAAGACAATTTAAAAATACATGTAGTGATGTAGGCTACTCATGAGGCATGTCTTCCAAATTTAACCAAAAAGATACGGCAAATTGGGATCTTTCTTTTATGTGGTAATGTGCCCTCCGGCCATACTGTACTGCCACTATTTGTTTGGTCATAAATTTAAATAATACGGTACGTAGTTTAAAATGTAAGATTGGAAATACTACGGTACACTTGCATAAATTATAATATATTTCGAAAAGTACAGTACAGTATTATACAGTAATTAGAAAAAAAAGTAAGAAAATAAAAATCTAACAAATTCGATGTATATGTTCCTCAGATCTAGCACCAATACGAATACAGTTAAGTGCAAATTGCGCTGCTTTATATCCACGTAGTTTTATTTTTCATTTTTTATTTATGTAAATGCGTAAATTATTTTTATTTTTTATTCCGGGGGGAGGGGGTTGCTCTCCATGATCCCCACTGGCGGTTTTGTCTTATCACTCCTTACCGGTAGGGGTAGTAGTGGCGGCAACATTTTAATCTGTGTTGTATTATGATCATTTTGAAGATACGAAGTTAAGCTGTTACGGTAATGGAAAGAAATTCATCAAATTTGTCATATTAATAATATTATTGCTAACGATTTTGAATTAAGTTATTCATATGATATGACAATGCTTGCGCATCTTAAAATCTAAAAAGAAAATACATCGGCAATTGCATGTAAATTTGATATAAACAAACTGATTTATAAATACATATAAAAATATGATATGCAGTACAATATATTATATTTTATAAATGTCATCGTCTTATTGGGCGGAACGATGATTTTTAAAATTTATTTATAAATTAAAAAATTGACTAAAAACATTTTGAGTATGTATAATTAGTATTGCAATTGAAAGTTCTAGTAACCGTAATTCATCGGTGGTCCATATTGCGGAGCATTGTAATTGTTTGCCATAGGATAATAATTATTATTACCGGTATAAGCCGAAGGAGCCTTGTAAACGGGTTTGTAATAGGGTGTGTAGGGTGGGGAGTAGTGTCCAGCTGGATGATGGAAATAATTGGACGGATAATAAGACGGAGAAATATTGTATCCGTAACTATTGGAGGGATAAGCGGAATAAGAAGGTGGGTTATTGTAAGATGTGGGATAAGCCGGATAAGCTGCGGGAGATGGCGAAGGATAAGCCGAATACGAAGAATAATTGGGCGCAGGCTGTTGGTAATAGTAGTTAGGAGCCGGTTTATTGGGGTAATTCATGGGGTAGGATGGTTTATACGAGGGTTTGTAAGGGATGGGGTAAGGGCTGGAGTAAGGAGGGGTTCCGTAATTGTACGACGGATAAGACGGCGCGGGATAAGCCGGTGCGGCTGCCGGGTAAGATACGCTGGCCGGCGCCGGGTAGTTTGCCGGATAGCTGGAAGCCGTGTAACCTGCCGCTTTGTATGGTGAAGCGCCGTACGATCTTCGCGCTTGAACGCTCTCGTCGTCGTCTGCATCGTCTCCGACCGGTCGTCGAGATTTCACGCTGGATGATTTGGATTTATCTCGAGTAGCCGCATTTATCCCTGTCAAAACCACTAATAACAGCATCCACATCTGAAACATAAGATTATTATAGTAATTATTACTGTTTGTTGTCATTATTTTTATTTTGTTTCTCCATCAAATGCGTTTGTTTTTAGACGCGCATTTCCTGGTTGGTGTCGTTCAAAGTTTATGATGCGACAATAATTAAGCGGGAAATTCTATATTTTTCGCTAAGATGAGACTTTTAATATTGTTCTGCTTCGAGAAATAAGATTTGAAATTTTTTTTTTTTTTTAGTATTTGTGTCAATGGGAAGCAAACGTTGACACGACACCACTTTGTACGCTCTGATTTATCACTTTATTAACACACTTAGTCCCACTGCCACATCTTTTTTTATTTATTTTAGATATCGGGTGAAAAGTTTTGTTTATGTTTTTACTAGACACAAATTAAAAACTGCTATTGTTTTATTTATTATAATTTATGAATATTAAATTAGCTTAAAATATTCAGGAAAAATATTTGGGGTTAATGTAAAAGCAATATAAATGTAGACTGCAGTAACAAAATTAATACGGTAGGCCTACTAGTTTTAAAGGTTTTCTTTTTTTTTTGTACAAAACTGTATTTTACAATAATAAACTGTAAATTGGTTTTTGGTTGGAGTGTGTAAAGCTAGTAAAGTTTGGTTATTCACAATATACTGTAAAAACAAAAGTTAACAATTCAATACCGGTATTTTACATTTATTATGAGGTTTAAAACTTTTAAAAATGTTTTTATTTTTTTATTATTATTTATTTTTTGTAATTAACTTTTGAGTTAAGCTAATGAAGCTTAAAAGTCATTTTGCATTTAAATTAAAAATGGTGAAAATTAATGTGATTTTTTTTATTAGTACCTGTAATTTTTTTAAACTTTAAAGTGACTCATAATATTTAATGCTAAGCGTGTAACTTACATTATTTAGTAGCTATTTTTAAGATTTATTGCTACTTTGCGATTTAAAATTAAATTGCATTTTTAAAAAAGAGATACCGGTATTTTGTTTTTTTTACATTTTTTAAATTACGGTAGAAATTATTTTTAAAAGAAAATATTATTTTAGTAAATTACAGTTGACTACTGTAAATGACTAGACCGAGATATACAGTATATTGATTGAGATGTTATTTTTTGTTTTGCTTTTTCTAAACTTCTTCTTTTGTTTTATTTTTTGATATGGTGCAGAACTTTACATTAAAAATTAATAGCTTAAATGATTAATGTCTAAACTTCTAAATCTTGAAATTCTACAAAAAATGAAGAGTCGCTGAAATATAATATAGATCAGAGTCGCAAAAAGTACTTAAATTTTTTAACTTTTGAGATTACATGTTCGAAATTTTATTTACAACCATTATAAATTAATAAAAAGCGTTTTTAAAGTTTTTGCTAGTTTTTCTAATATTAAGCAATCATTTTTGTGCAGAGAAGCTCAAACTCTGATGGATGACATTGTTATCTTAAATACGTAAAACAAAAACTGGACTTTGAATAATCTTTTTTTTGGCTTTTCACATGTAAAAACCTAATTATTATTCTACTACCGGTATTAAATTCAATAAATAAATATTTTTTAATTTATTATATTTTAACTAAATTGACAAAAGCATTTTTTTTACCTGAAATATTCCCATTGTTGGCGAATGTATCTGTCGACCGGAAGTTGGCTAAGTTCAGTGTTGGAGTGCGACAGTTCTAATCAATTGGACCCTTACTGGTTGTTTATTTTTATACTGGAATTAGATAGTTGGGCGTAGTAAACATAAAGAATGAAGATGCTCTTAACACTGTGCACACCAATCATAAAATATGATAAGCCCCGCCCACTCCTATCTCTCTATCTTCCTTGTATAATATTACCTTATTAAATGCGTTTGTAATCTAAATGTTGACGTCCATCTAACAAGCGGTTTGCTTGACTAGCCATTTGAGACCATATATCAGTGCATTATATTGTAATAATTATAAGGGGGAGGGGGGATTCCAAACTCCCGATTAGAGTGATCGGTCTATTAATCTTTCCCAATATTTCCGAAGTGATTGGTACCTTATTGAATCGTTTTGTGGTTAATGAAAACAAGAAAATGCATTAAAAACAAATTCATTTTTTTTTAAATAAATAAATACCGGTAAATAAAAAAAAAAGTTGATTGTGGTTTTTAAAAAATTTTCATTTTTGTTGAGAATGAAAGCAGTTTTGTAAACAATGAAATTGCTATGAGATTAAAATTCACGCAACACGCAAATGTTAAGTAATTGTTACGTAATCAACTTACTTTCTACCGCTTTGTATATTATTAAGAAATATATTTTGCATCCGAAATTATGTAATTATAGTGCTGTATGCTAAAGTGTTTATACAGTATAAACATGTCCCGGTTTACCAAATTCTTTTTTTTTTTTTAAATTTTTTTTTAAAAAAAATATATTAGAGGGTGTCAATTCAAGATGCTCAGTTGTAACGTTTCCTGTGCCTGCAAATGACTAACTTTTAATGTCAGGCGATTAAAGTTATGAGAAAATGTTTTTTTAAAAAAAAAAAAAAAAGATTTGACATTTTTAATACAGGAATTTCGTACGCACAAGTAGAATAAATTAGCAATACTATACTAAAATATTTTAATTAAATTTGTTTTTAACTTGTGTTCAAAAAATTTTTTTTTGTTTATTTTCATTATAAAGTAGCCTAATTATTTTTGACGGTTTTTATTTGGCTAATGTTGTTTTCGTTTGTTGTTTGGTGTCATTGTATTTTGCCTTTTAAAGGGAGCAAATTATTAAAAAAAAATTTGAGATTCAGTTAAGTTCAGTAATTTTTTATGGCCAGTATATTATTACTGTATAAAGATCATTCATTGTGAGTTTTATCATGTTTTCCAATGTTGAAAGCCGAAGTAGTAGATGATACCAATATTGAAATTATGTGGTGAAAAATGAAGAAATCAGATGAGCAATTAACTAATTAACATTCGAGGTGATGGCAATTATTATTATAGCAAAATATATTAATCTTAATTCGTAATTGGAACAGTGTTTTATGAGCGCAATGGTGTCGTAATTCACGATTTTAAACCAACACAAGGACAATGTTTATTGAAGACCGCGGCTATGTGCACTAGAAATTTAATTTTCGTTAATTATTCAAGGGAAGCTCATAAAACGGGTTGGCAACCTGCGTCAAAATGTGTGGCAGTAGTTCGAGATGCTTAACCGCGCCTCATCTCGGTCTACATCATCGTAATAATATCCGGGCTGTGGATAGGAGCTTCTCTTTCGGTAACGTTAGCCTCTCGCGCTTAATTGGCGGACATTATGAGAACGTTGATATTGTTCCAATTGCGTTTTACGAGTTTGCGCATGGAAGTAAATTCATAACCGCAATTAAATTTTTATTACGAAAAAATATACTCGAGTAATTTAAAAGTAATTTTTTTTTTATGTTTTAAAATTTGTAATCAAATTACGCGTATTGTCTGTTGGACTTTATAAAAATATTTTACCGTACCGGTAATTTTGAAAATTTGAAAACAATTGAAACGATAAGTTTCGTTAGAATTTATCGATGAACTAATTTTAAAATTATTACGAAAGAAATTTTGACTAGAAGTGACCAATAAAATAATATTTAGAGAATTTATTAAAATATTAATTTAAATACATTTAATGCCGATAAATCGTTTACCATATCATTTAGGAATAATTAATTTTTTTTAAGTTAAGAAATTTTCTTTTTATAAATTTTATTTGTTTTAAAAAAAATTTAATTAGAAAATTCGCATTATGTAAATTGCAGATAAATACTGTATCTGTACACCCATACCCTGATATACGGCCCCTTGATATACGGCGTTTTGCTATAACGGCTTTTATTATTTACGACACT
>JAQGAZ010003226.1:0-12703 GCA_034692225.1 Polydesmus complanatus
AATAACAACAAACTAATCTTCAAAATGAATAGTTCTGTTGTTATTTCTTAAAAAATTACTAAAATTTAAATGAAAATGAACTTTAAAAAAAATCAAGAAGAAGAACTAAAAATGCTTCCAACCACCATGTTCTCAAAGCCAGCAGTGCCTCCTGGTAGGTAGCGCGCGAGATAGGTGGGCTCCACACTCCCAATGAAAGCGCTCCCAACGCTCTTCAATCAGCTTCAATGACGCTATCCGCATGCAGCGCCGCCATCCGTCAATCCTATCAACTACTGTATTAAGCAACAAGTTTAAATTTAAACAGCGGGAAAAGCAAATTAAAATTTATTCTAATTTTTTAATTTTTAATACACTGTACTGATTCCTGTGAAGGTAGGGGGCGACAACAAATATTTGACCTCAATTAAACAAAAGGATGTGTAAATCCGCCCCTAACATTGTGTGCACATTTTTCATACAATCAAAAAGGTTATTAATTTTACCTTATAGTTACATCCTAGGCCCTGTTTCATAATGTTGCTAGTATTACTAAATACAAATTACTAAAGTACTAGCTACACATTACTAACTCCAGTAAATTCTGTTTCATAATACATTTGCCTTTAAAAAGCTTAATCCGCCACTGAGAATACTAATGTAACTTAAAAATACAACAGTCAATGGAAGAATAGCTGTAATCCTGTTTCATAATTAGAAAGTTCAATGTACAAATTATGAACTTTAAAATCGAAAGTACTAGTAGTTTTTTTAGTTATATTAGTACTTTTGTTTCATAATATTTAACTAATATTACTAATTTGTCGATAATACTGGTGTTTGCTAGTATTATTTCTACAAGTTTAATGTTGCCCATAACTTAGTATTACTAGTAAGTGTTTTAGATAGGAATGTACACAATATCTTTGAAAATGTGGATTTTGCCCCTTCAATCAAGGTACACTTTGATTCAATTAGAGCCGTTTACTTGTGAGGTCATTAACCTTTACACAGTAAACTTGGAATTTCGTAGGCAAAAACTTTGTACTTTTCATTTATTCATAATTACAAATGATTAATACAACTGACTTTATTATGAAACAGAGTTTATTAAAGATAGTAATTTGTAGTTAGTACATTAGTATTTTTTTGTTAGTAACCTAGCAACTTAGAGCAACTTTGAACCATTATGTTCTTGTGCACAAGGTCATACAAAGTCCACATTCCCAAAGACATGGCTTCAAAATCAATTCATTTGTTAGGTTTTACACATTGTAATTTGTATATTAGTATTTTTTTTTATTATGAAACAAAATTCTACGAATTACTAGTTACAGAGCAAGTATTACTAACTTGTAGTTGATTATGAAACAGGGCCCTAGAAATTATTATTAAAAATTATCGTAATCAGTACCAATCTATTATTATAAATAAGGATAGTTGTAAAATCCACAAATTAAAAACAAAAAATCAATACTAATATTAATTTGTAATTTTACGCCATAGACTGGTCAATTTAATAAAATTTGTTTTTTCCATGCTAAACGCGATCTGCTTTAATCGGAAATATGTTTTTGATCCTACCTGCCATGTAAATTTTTATGCAAATCGAATCACTGGTTCTCGAGTTATAAGCAGCTAAATTTTTGAAAATCCCTTAGTTTAGCTTTAACATTTGATCAAAAATCAGAAATTCACTAAAGGGTTTTTGGGTTGGTTTCAAAGTGACTTTTTAGATGTAAAATGACTTCAGGACCACGATTCCGGAGTAAATAAGTCGCTGTCTCATTGATTTTCAGTTGGTTTTTTTAAATTTTTTTATTCCTTAGCTGAAACTTCAAGCCGTCAGAGGTCATTTTACATCTAAAAATGGTACTTTTAAAATTTTTTTAACACAAATGCTTTTTTGCTTCTTTTCTGAGTTTTAATCAAATAGGAAGGCTAAACTAAGGGAATTCCAAAATTTAAACTGCTTAGAGCTCGAAAACGAGTAATCCGCTTTCGATAAAACTTTTAAGGGTATGTAAAATGACGTCCTCTACACGAGTCTCTATCTCTCTTAGTTTTTGAGTTATTCAACCGAGAAGTTTCGAAAAAGTGCCCTGGTGAAAAAACGTTTCAGCTCCCAAACGATAAAACCTAAATAACTCCTGAAATCGATGAGATATCGACCAAAGGACAACGGTATAGTGTTTCTTATTTTATTTTACATCTAAAGAGTCACTTTTAAAATTTTTTTAACACACTTGCTTTTTGAGCTCCCCTTCTGATTTTTAATCAAATGGGGAGGCTAAACTAAGGGATTTTCCAAATTTCAAATGCTTAAAACTCGAAAACCAGTATACCGCTTTTATTCAAATTTTTTATGGGTATGTGCCTAAAATGACTTCCTCTACACGATGGCGTAACCCACGAGTCTCTATCTCTCTTAGGTTTTGAGTTATTCAACCGAAAAGTTTCAAAAAAGTGCCCTGACGGAGATGTCATGTATTTGAAATGTTCTAGTATCGTTAATTCAGTACGGGTACATACTTCGCTATCACTATCAAAAGATAGCAGATAAAAATTACCAACATAAAAAATTTTACAAGAAAATTTAAAAAGCGGTTTGGAAGGTATTTTCCATGCGATTTTGATTTAATATAATTACCGTTCCATTCATCAAAGCTATTAATCTACAATACCTTACACAACGTTGCACTAATGAAGATAACTAAATGCTTCACCCTGGATCGAATTAGTGATAATTAAAAGATTAAAAAAAATATCATGTTCTTTTCTACAATTACAACTTACCTAATGTTATTTATCTGTAGCATGCCATCAGATTACTTTTTTCAATTATCAAAAAAAAAACTGGCTCAAACAGATTTAGCCTACTATATTATCACATGTCGCAATTTTATTTTATTTTTTTTAAAGTTCATCCTGTTTAGAAAGTGGGAGCATACTTTTACATTCAGTACAGCATTTTCTAATCTCGTTTGCGGTGCAGTGTGTACACTTCGAAAATTCCATTACCGGTATTTAACAAGGTTGATAAAATGTAGATAACAATAAAAACAGATAAAGAAATAAAACAAAAACACTCGTAGTTAAGTTATTAGCCAGCCTTTCTTTCCGTTTCGGCGGTTTATACCATGAACTGCCTTGGAAATTCATGACAAAATTTTAAAATAAAAGTTTCTAATTTTTTTTATAAATCTTTTTAATTTATTCATTTTACAAAAATGCATCATTTTAAATTAATTTTAGTCGTGTTTCATATGATATTCCTCGGTGTAGTGTTGTGTAATACTGCTATCGAAGAAGAAGAAGCGGCCATAGAAGAAGAAATTGAGCACCATCATCATAATTTCGGTTTAAAAGTAGAAATCTATCCCGTAGATGTTGCTAAAATGTACCAATTAACCGAGATGGAAGTGACTTTGAACATCGAAGCCAATTGGACCTTAATGTTTAATATGTCGCACAGTGTCAAGTTTCTTCCCATTTGGTTTCGCTGTCCGGGAGTCATCGAAGTTGTATCGGATGACCCAGCGCTTCTAGAAGTTATTAACGGAACTTTAAACGTGACTGGAGCCGATTTTTTCAGTCTCAACCATACCATCACATTACGAAGCCATCATATTGATCCTGCCTTTCAGTACTTGCAAGTAATTTGGACTTCTACCGTTCCACTCGATGAATGCACCGAAATCTCTCTGCACGATGAACATCCTCTTCCGGAACATCCACCTCAAGAACTTAAAAATCCTGTTTTGAGACAAACTCTAATGGCGAGCTTGCATGAGCCTGAAAATGAAACGAAGCAGAAAACTATGGAACAACCATTGCAAGAAGTAAATGTCGAAACTGAACAAGAAATAAAATTGGTACCGGAGCAGGATATAATCAATGAGCATGAACAGGAAGTACAACATAAACCAGAACAAGAGCCAAATAATGAGCCTGATCACCTGATAGGTAATGAGCCAGAGCATGCCATAAATAATGAGCCAGAGCATGCGATAAATAATGAGCCAGAGCAGGAAATACCAGAAGATCAAGAGCATGTGGAGTTGAAACCTGTGTTAGAGTCAACCGAACCCAAGGATATCGATGATGTTTTTGAAGAATTACATAAACACCAAGATGAAAACCAGGAGGTCAATACCACAGATTCTAACTTTGACATAAATTACAACCTAAATATCGACGAGCATTCGTTAAAATCCGAAATTCCGATTGAAGAACCTGATGAAAAATTTAATATTTACGACCACGGAATGACCTATCAGTCATTTAGAAAAAAAAGAGACACCAGTAGCCAAGATACTTCCGAAATCCATCATCATCATCATTACGATCGCGCGGATGTCCCAGTAGCACTTACCGTTACTCCTAAAACTGAAATTATTCCGCGACTTTTACTACTTACTGATTATAGAGTCGGAGTTATGAGAACTCAGACCACTCTAGATACGGCTTTCGTCATTGTAGTCACGATTGTGGTGGCTTTTAACACTTTTATGATGGGCATGCAATTGAACCTCGATATTGTAATTCAAGTTTTTAAGAGGCCAATTGGACCAGCTGTCGGTATAATTAGCCAATTTGTTTTTATGCCGCTGGTAATAATACAAACCACATGAATTGTTAATTAAAAAATTCGTAACAAATAAAAGTATATTTTTATGTGTTTATTTTTAGGCATCTTACGGATTGGCACATCTTTTTTTCTCAGATATAAATCTTCAACTCGGTTTATTTACATTGGGTTGCAGTCCTGGAGGAAACAGTAGTAATTTTTGGACGCTGTTATTAAAAGGAGATCTTAATTTAAGTATTACAATGACATTTATTAGCACAACGTGCGCTATATGTAAGTAACTAAAAACATTAAAATTCAGAAACAATATTAATGAAGATTAATTATTTCTATTAGTCATGATGCCATTTTGGTTATTGACGTTGGGCCAAACTATCTTAACCAGAGGACAAATAGAAATTCCTGTTCTGAATCTCTTTTTGTCTCTTATTTCATTTACTGTACCAGTTAGCGTTGGCATTGTTATTGGCAGATTTCGACCAAATTGGGCCAAAAAAGGAAAAGTGTTGATTCGACCAATAACATTTATATTTATAATTGTTGTTAATGTTGTAAGTACACTCTGCAATATTTATTTAAAGAAAAAAAAAGTTGCTGAGGAGGTTTTATTTTTGATCATAATAATAGATGGCCGTTTGCAATTCCATGTACATTTATCGGGCGATGACGTGGAAAACCATTTTAGCCGGGCTCTGCGTTGCCTGGGGCGGGTATTTGTTTGGTGGAACACTGGCTTTTATTGCGAGGCAGAAAAAAGCACAAATCATTGCCATTTCCATCGAAACAGCCATTCAAAATCCAGGAATCACTTTTATGGTTTTGAGATTGACTCTGGACCAACCCGCCGCCGATTTAAGTGCGGTGGCTCCAGTGTCCCAAATGATGGTCACCACCTTGCCCCTTCTTTTACTTTACCTAATAATAATGATTCGGAGGAAAATACTAGCTCGAATGAATAAAGGTCAAGAAGAACCGGAAGAAACCGATAGTAAAATTACGCAAAACCAGAATAAAGATGGGGCTGATGTAGAAAAGCCTCTAATGATTAATAATGTAACGATAAATCCCTCGAAAGATTATAGGGATGAAAAGTTACAGATGAAACCGCATTTAAAACCTATTTTATCGCCGGATGTTTTTAATGGGGATTCTAAAAGAACCGGAAGTGAACCGCTTTATGATAATTTACCACCTGGGCCAAGACTTACAATTATTGGCGAATCAAATGTTTAACGCAATAGTTTTGTACATAGACAATTTTCTATTGTCTAGATTAGAATTGATTTATTTAGAGATTTAACTTTTTTTTAAAAAAAATAAAAAAAAAAAAACAGATCAAATTTTTAAAGGCGATAGGTAAATGTGTTTATGATTATACTTGTTTTATCAAATAAAAATTAAGCCAAATAAAATGATATTTGAATTTTGCTTAAAATGTCATAATTCTTTACTTTTCAAATCCTACTTTGACGTCATACTATTTCTAAAAATGATGTGAATTAGAAAAATTAGGTTTCGTATGGTAGGGTTGAAAAATAAAAGTTTTCCAAGTTCGAAGAAAATAGTTTTTTGCAAATTGGTTAAGATTTGCATTAATTACGGCTTTTGCAATGTTAGAAATTTATAATACGAGCTGGAGGGTATCTTAAAAAAAAAATTCAAACACACTCTGTTTGTTGGTGAATTTCTGATTTTTAGCTAATGGATAGGAAAAATTAAGGGATTTTTAAATATTCAATTGCTTGTAACTTGATAACCAGTGATATATCAAATCAATGAGATAGCGACTTATGGACCATGGAATCGTGGTCCCGAGTTCAATTTACATCTAAAAATTCAATTCAAACATACTTGATTTTTTGGTCAACATCTGAAAGAGTATTTGTATTATAATAAATTAATTAAAATTTTTAACTTACACTCTTTCGAAAGTTGAATTATTTTTAATAAAAAATTTAGTTTCTTCCAAATTCTTCCAAAACAGTGGTTTCAATGGCTCTAAGGTCAATAAAAATTTGTAATTTGATCAAAACTATTTAAAAAAACTAATTTATCGATCTTCATTACAATAATTAGAAATTAAAAAAAAGAACGCCTCCGAGAATCGAACACCCTAAGCCCTAGGGTGTTCGTTTCGATATTAGGTTCCAGGCAAAGTCACAGCTGATCTGATTGCATTTCCAATGGAAAGAGGAATGGAACAGCTCATCGTTTATCTCTTCTAGGGCTGCTTTTTTTGCCGTAGACAACTATCGCCACCAAACATCAAACATCTCAACTGCTGATGTAAACAACCTTCAACCAAGCTGAAACTCCCGTAGACAAGCAGCCCCACCATCAGCATTATCTGTTCATCTACCCGTACCAAGCAAAACGCTCGTAAAATAAGAATTTCTTTAAAAAAAAAGTCTTCCATAAAACCAATTAAGATCAGCTAATTATTATAATGTAATTTAGAATGTTTGAAAATATTTTTAGTTTACGCAATTAGATTTCTTTCTAAAACTTTGAAAAAAAGAAAATTACGTCATCGTTTTAATTTCAGATAGCCTACTATATTTTCTATGTTGAGCTTCTATCTCCTTTTAATTATACCAGTACGAAATAAAGTTAGTTTTACTGGAGTTTTTTTTTTTAATTTTTTTAAAAAATTATTAGCTTTTTATAATGCCTTTTCGTAGAAAACAACTCATCATTTTGTTTTTTCTTCTTCTAAGAGTTACCACTAATGGATTTTTATAACCTATTAAAATTAATTTTAAATAGGAAATAAAAACAAGGATGAAAGTTCAAAGTAGAGCATGTTTTGACTTAAAATTTTTACGAAATTTGTCATTTTCTGTATAGCCTACATACTGTATATATTTTTTTGGAGCCTTTTGAAATTAAGACCTTTGCCTAAAAGGTTATAGTACGCAACAAAATATACCAATATGCTTGGTTTTTTAGAGGAAAGCCCTTTGAAACCACTTTTCTTACCTCTACCATTGGCACTGCATTTACAGTGTACTACAATTTTTTAAAAAAATAAAATTTATATAAATCAAAAAATTATAAAATAATTTAAAAGTTAAAAATGGGAGACTCAAATTCAGATAATTATGACGATTGGGAAACTATAAATTACCATTCAACTAATGACGAAAATACGGCTGTACCGGTATGCGTTAAAATCATGATACTGTAGTATTCATTATATTGGTAGGCTTATTTGTACAATTAATTTTTTATAAATTAAGGATTCAATTAAAACTTTCGAAGAGTTCTGCCAAACTGAAAGCGTTTCATCTTTGGCAAGAATTCCAGTAATTGATCAACGCTTGGACGAGTTAATTTGATCAATTTTTCAAGTTTTTACAAGCAAAACTAATTAAATATTTTGAAAATAGATTTCCAAATAAAGAAAATGAATTGAATATCGATGATGACGTTAACCAAAATTCGGAAATTGATACAATTGATATTTACCATAGTTTTGAAATCGATGAAGATGACGTTTATCAAATTTTTGAAATTGATGATAATTATTATAATCCTCCAAATTTTAATATTGTTACTGGAGAAGGTAAATATTTCTAAATTGACCATAAAGTACAGTAGGCCTATAACAAAATTCAAAAAAGAAAAACGTTAAATGTTTAAATTGAATTTTTTAATTATTCTAATCAGAATTATTAAAATTGTATATGTTATTTTCACGATGCCATCTTCTACCTTGCTTGCAAATAATGACAATTGTATTAAGTTGTAATCATTTTCTTCCCTTTTTAAATTCGAAAAAAGTTTTATTTTTGCTAATGAGTTTTAAAATGTTAAGTATGAGTAATTAATTAATGATTGGATAAAAAACATTAGTTTTTCCAGAACACAACAAAAGTGATCAGCAAGTTAAAAACTATCTCCTAATTTGCACCAATGAATGTAACTGCAGGTCAAAAGTTGGAAAAAGCATTATTTTAGTATTAATCATATTGTTTTTGGCTGCAATCGCAGCTTATTTTTTGAGTAAGTAACTTAATTTTTTTAAAACTCATTGCAAATTTCAATATAATAATTTTAAATTGTTTAAAATAGGTGGTCTGAATGGTGAAAATTATGATTGCACACGAACGCAAGTTTCGAAATATGTAAACTTATAAAAACATTAATTTTTTTTAAAAAAAATTAATTGTTTTCTTCGTTGTCTTAGGGACTAAAAGAAGGTATAAATGTCCAGGACAGTGCAAGCCTACTTAATTGCATTTTTGAAGAAGGTGTTCATGAAAATGAAAATGTCTACTAAAAATGAAAATAATGAGGATATTTGCGGTGAATAAAAGTTCAAACATTTTAGGAACCAAACCATTAAAAATAACCATAAAAATCCCTTATATTTGCACATTAATTTAGAAAAACAAGAGATATAAAAAGACTACTATACTAAAATAATAATATATTGTAAAGTAGATAATCTAAATTTGCAACAAATTTAAAAAAATCATTTTCAAAAAAAAGTTTAACGTTATTAAAATCTTTTGTTAACATTTAGTTTTATTTGGATTCAAAATAAATTTTAGAATTTTGTGGAACAAACATAACTAAAATTTGTATACTTACTGGCACGCACAGTCTTTATACCCATTCTATTGTAAACGGCTCATCAATTGGAAAAGTTGCATATACGTACAAAATCTTTTTTTAAAAAAGATATCACATAGTCTAACGTCTCATAGTAACGTAACTAAAAAAATTATGAAATACCATCAGATTCCTATCAGGGGTCCAAGAGAAACTGGTTGGAACTCCGTTGAGGGTCACCCCGTCAGGTGGAGTAGGTACGTTGTAGATGATAACATCGGTCGCCATCATCGGTGGCAAGGTATAAGAATTGTCAATCGTTGAAGTCAAATTATTCTATAAAAACCATTAACAATTTACTAGCTAATAAAAAAATAATCACATTTAAATTAGAATCTGTCGTTTACTTGATCGGCCACAAATGTTATATAAGTATACTGTCCGTTTTCAATAGTATCTATATGATTGTTTTTAAAGAATAACAATGCATTACAAATTATTAAATCAAATATTTTGCTAACATACCAATGGTGTCGCCATCATCCCAAAATAAATTCCCTTCCGCTTGACCGTTCGAGTCCAGTGACACTAACAAACTAAAATCGTTGTCTCGACTTAAGTTAGTAGTGAGTGCTGGTTGCTGAATTGGTATGATGTAGCCTTCTCTTATGGCCAACTGAAGACCACTTCCGTTCAAAGGTTGGTCAATAACAAAACTTTCTCCAGAACTGACTAATCGATTTTCGCTAGGATATAAGTACCAGACTCCAGAAGGGAAGTAAAAAGAAGCTGAACTCGCGCCTTGATCTAAGACTGGGATGACCATGAGAGATTCAGCCCATAAAAACTGCTCTTGAATCGAATAAGTGTTCTCGTCATGTGGAAATCTAAAAAAAGTATGTTATAATAAATTTTTAAATTAATTAACGATTTTTTTTTCCTTTAAATGTTACTAACTCGAAAAAAAGTGGACGAATTAGATTTTCTCCGTTCAAATGAGCTTTGTAATTTTGCGTGTAAAAGAATGGTAAAAATGTGTAACGCAGGTTCAAGGCTTCCACTGCCACTGCAACCATTGATGGTCCTAAGGATACAGGATCTTGGTCCTTTTATTCAAATAACAAAATTACATAAATTTACAGTACGGTACCGGTAATTATTTCATTTAAAAAAAAAAAAAAAAAAAAGTTTGTTTACAATAGTTGTATTTTGGTTATGGTTTCGGGAAAATGGGTAAAAAGCTCCAAGTTGGGTCCAACGTTGACAAAGCTCTAGTTCGGTGTCTTCCCGGAATCCGCAAATGTCTGAACCAGCCATTGGAATTCCGTACAAATTAAAATTTAACAAAGCTGAAAATCAAAATTAATTACACTAATTTTTTTCGTTTTTTCTTTAAATTTTTATAATAATTTTATACAAGGTATGCTTTGTCGCAAATCTTCCCAAGCAGAATAGATGTCTCCAGTCCTATTAAAACGTATATTTAATTCATCAAATGCATGTTAAAAAAATAATAATAAAAAAAAAGAATGTAGCCTATACTGTCCTACCAATGAAAACCAAATTGCCCGGCTCCAGGGGCCGTGGATCGGGACAACACAAATGGTCTTTTATTTAAAACCGATTTCATTGCTCTAAAAATATAAATTATTGCTATACTGTAATTTAATTTGGTAATTAAAGTTTTGAGTTATCTACACCGCTCTCGCAGCTCTTATGTTTAGTTAGAACTCGGATTCTTTAATTTGTCTTATTAAATTTGATACTTTGGACTGAGTTTTGGCTGCTCGAGCTTTTCAAAAATTTAGCTTTAAAGAAATTATTTTAAAGGTCCTAAATTTTTTGTGCGATTAAACTTGGATTGTTAAAATTTTTAATTAAAACTTGAAAATTTTGTACCTGTAAGTGTGGTTCATCTCCGTGTATCCAAATAGATTATGTAAATTGTAATGGATGCCAGCATAGTGCTTGCTGGACATGCAAATGGAGCATTTAGAAAGCCACCTTCAACGAGAGGCTGGTAAGGGGCGTTATCATATGGATCAGAGGTACAAACGTTGTATATTGAACCAGCTGTAAATGTGGTGGGTTCATTCATATCCTAATCAAGAATAAAATAAATTTATTAATATATATATACATAACCGATTGTAATGTACTGTATTTGTTAAAATTTTAATTTACAATCCACGCTCCATCGTAAGGTACATCGTCGTGAAATCTGCGAAATTGATTAGTCCAGTAAGTATCTGTGTTTGGATTTGTGAAATCTGGGAAGACTGAAACTTCTGGCCACACCTACAAATATTGGGAATTTAAAAAAAAAAAAAAATGTCATTGTAAGAAAATAAAATGGCTAATTTTTACATGTCCTGTTGCATATCCATTACTATCGTTTTTTACGAATATGTCTAATAAAACACCATCAGTATAAGATGGGTAAGATCCATCATCAACTTGAGAAATTCCAGCATCCTAATTTTTTTTTAAAAAAAATTGCGCAAATTTAAATTTTTACTAATTTAATTATTACTTTAGTTTTAGTATTATACTGTTATGACAACGTAGTGGTAGCCATTGCTGTGAAACTCATCAACCATGTCTTTAATATCAGGAAAATAATATTCATCGTGACTGAAGTCTCGGAAATTGTTCATGTAATCGATATCGTTCCATTGAGTATCCTTAAAAATAATTGATTAAAAAGAGTGAACAACAATACCGGATCAAGGCATAGAAAAATCAGACAAATATTTTTTAGAAACTCGCTTTTGCCAAAATAAAAACCAATAAAATGGGAGAACTTGTTAATTTTTTTAACAAATTTCTTAAACTTAAAAAATTAATTAGTTAAATTTTTAACAGTTATTTTTTTTTTTTTATGAATTATGTTAATTTTTCTCAACTTTCTGGGTGGCATTTATCAGGGTAGATGTTTGCTACCCCAAGACCAAAAAATATTTTTATCTAGGATCCCTATGTCTTAAACTAAATGTGCTTTATTATTTTTTTTTTATTTACAAATGGAATGCTGGCGTTTCTATTTCTATTCCAGTTGTCTCGCGTGGCGTTTGTGCTGCCATAACCATCTCTACACAGATGATACCCTAGAGACCAATACGGAGGCATGGCTGGGTGCCCTATAAGTTCGTTATATTGCTGAACAACGTCATTAGGTGTAGGACCTAAAAAGAAATAAAAATCCAAAATTCCACCGGTCACTCTGTAGGAGATAGCAGGCGTCGGTTGAAGAAAAACATCTAAAAAGACGAATAGTAGGTATACGCTAGTTAAAGTATTTTTTTTTTTTTTTGGATTATCTTTTTAAATTTACCCATTGCATTGCTATTGAAAAGAAAAACTCCATGACTTTGATGGCTATTTTCCATCATCAAATAAAATGGATGAGAACCGTACTGAAATTATTATTACAGCAAAAATTAATTACTCTCGTATATGCGTTAAATTATTTAAGATTTAAAATGTTAATTACATCTGGTGTAGCGAATTATACGTAAGCCACGCGGTTCGCGATCGAGAATGCAAATATTCGTAAGTAAATTAACTTTAGTAAAA
>JAQGAZ010003227.1:0-12698 GCA_034692225.1 Polydesmus complanatus
ATGGGGGGGGGGGGGGAGGAGAAGAGAGGTAAAGAGTGATGGAGAGAGAGAGAGTGGATTGCGTGCCAAGTATCCCTCGTCTGCGTCAGAAAGTGAGGAAAAAAATATGCGCTAATGTTTATAGTCATTTATATTAATGGCGAGGTGGTTATCGAGCAAATATAGTGCGCACGATATACGGAAGTGACCATTACACTTTAGTCTATTACGAAGATTTTATAGATTTTTTTTTTTTTGAAGCCCGAACTTGAACCCAGCTATTACAACGCGGAATAATCAGTTTAGCGACTGTATTTTTGAGTTTTAACTTTTTTTTTTATAGAGCTTAAAGCGAGACTTTTTATCATACGAGATTTAATGATACATAAGGCGTAGAAGTTAAATTATATTTTGGTTAATAAAATTAAATAATGCTTTTGTTTATTAAAAAAAATGTGGAATTTATTTGCAGCCAATTTCCTACTTTTTATTTTTTTTTTTTTGGTTTATGCTACTCGTATAAAAGTTCTGAGAAAAACGTTCAGCCAGGTCATATGCAGGACATGTGAGAGATTCAGCACCCCGACACTGACGATTCTGACTTGAAGAACTCTTGTCATAGAAACGCACGAGCGAACGTAATATTTCGTTGCCACTGAGTTTTTTAATCCAGATTTAGCGAATAAATTTTGTTTTTAAAGCGAAATATTATTCTGTTTACGCCTCACCTACACATTTATGATTTATTATAAACAGAGATAAGCTTCTGGGTAAATTACATTTTAAAATAATATCCGCGCGAGAGTAGTGTGGCATATGGTGTGCTTTTTAAAACTTGCAATTGACATTAATTGCCAACATTTTTTTTTTCTTCAAATAAAAATATAATCTGGAACATGTCTGGTGATGGGTATAAAGGGCAGTAGGAGGGGGATGATAGGAGGAGGTGATGTGCAAGGTCGATTTACGAGAAGTGCTTATCAGCTGTCGTTGGTTCTCTCTCTCTTACCTACAAAATAGGCTCGTTAAATCTGTGTTATTGTTTCATGTCGAACTTCACCGGTTCGTTCGCCACTTTACGCGGGGGCTTTACGGTGACTTTTACTTTTGCACTCTTTCCTCTTACTGTATTTATTTATTTTTTTTACGATCTGATTCCAAATCGATTTTTCCCTTCATTCACCTGGCGTTTTACGCGCCGGTTTCGAGATTTATACGGACCGCTTATTCCCCTACTTCGGCGCCTCAACTGGACCAAAGTGTAGTAAAGACCTTCAGCCGGGGCTCGCGCTCTTTTCAGGCTAGAACAAGCTTCAATAATGTTCTAAAATTAGTTTGATCAAAAAAAAAATAGTTTTGATATTTTTTTTTTTAAATAAATTTTGCTATTCTCCTCACTTAACTCTTCCTCTTTTATCGCATGTAATAATAATGACAAAAGCAACAATAACAAAAAAAAAAATGTTTCCTTTTTGAATTTTGCGGTTTTGATCAACGTGGTTAACGCTCTTGAAGCGAATAATAGATTATTTGTTAAGTGATTGGATATTTCCTGTACATGTATTCGTGAATCGATTCGGAGCTTCCGTAATAGTCGTTGGCCCCACCCTCTAACAAAACACCTCGTGTGGGACGGCACGCGCGCGAGTCCCTTTCGAGTGCTTTTCAAGAGCGAAACACCCGCTCTCTCTCTTTTCAAGGCAGCACGTGATTCAGCGGGGCACGTGACTACTACTAGGTTAACAACAATGGCGCCCGAGGGGTGAGCACACAGCTCCGAGCTCCGGCGCAGGCGCATTGAGTTGTATGCGTGCCGCGCGCAGTACCCGTCTTCCTCGAGGGAATCGAACGCCGCGCACCACCGTTCGGAGCTGGGAAATGGCAAACGACATTTTTGTTTGCGTTGGAAATAAAGTACGAGCATTAAATCATAATGCATATAGATTGTTGTATGAAGAGTGGGAGAGATGGGTGGGGGCGTTGCGGTCGTTTAGATAATAGAAAAGTGCATCCTAAAGAGAGTAAAAATGAGCGCAGAATTTTTGCGCTTAATATCTGAAAGCCGGAGAAGCGTGTAAACGCGTGTTTGTCCAAGCGATTTGCTGGAAAAAGGAAGTTGAGTTTCCGTCCACGTGACCCGCGAGTATATTATAAAGTAGAAAGAAAAAGGAAAGGCGCGTGCGGTTTAGTTTAGGCACCTGAACGCACAATGGGTGGGAGTAATGCGCGCCCGCCTAGCCAAACATTTACAAACTTTGTTCTCATCACGGTTAATCTTTTAAATGAGAGGCGAGGAGGAGTAGGAGTAGAGGGTTAGAGAGAGAGAGATATTTGATGACAGATGGGGAGAAAAGAGAGAATTAATATTTAGTCAAAGGATAATGGAGATGGAGAAAAAAAAAGGCCCGTGTAATCCTGGGGATTGGCATTTCTTTAGACCCGGAGCTCATCTCGGAGATGAAATGAAGGCGGACCCGGAAGGTTGTCAGGGTTGTTAGGACCGGATTTACACGGCTTTATTTTCACACACACACTCATTCGCCTTATTAAAGTTCTGCTTTTATTTTATTTTCGCCTTTAATAGGGGCGTTCGAAATATAACGTCTTTATTTTTTTTTTATATAATTTGCATCTGTCAACAAAGCTGATTCCGCTGGATGTCAAAGACTACAAAGGAAGCCGCAAAAGTATGTGGCAAATAATTGATTTTGTCATTTGAGTAACTTTGGTCTGGATTTTTTTTTTTATTTCAATGTTATTATTTTTTTTTATTTTATTGCTATCTAATTATAAGTTATTTTAAAATATATTAATTGGAGTGGTATGCCGTTTAAATTAAATAAATGAGGATAATAAAGCAAGAAATTGATTGGATGTTGCACTTTAAATGGGTATTATTTCTGTGATTAAATTTGCCGCTGCATTATTTAAAATTAATTTGATACTAAATTCACTCTTAATAATTATTACTGAAATAATTAAAAAATGGTTTTTTTAAAATAATGCGTTTAAAGAAATTTTTTAAATTATAATTTTAAAGAATTTTAAAATTTAATATTTTTTAAATGTTTTGTTATCTGCTACACTGAGCTCAAAACAGTTCAACCGCTCGCCTTCAATAAATGAAAGCAAAGACAAATTATTTAGGATGCACGCTCAACCGGAAATGACGCTGAATGGTATTGGATTTTTAATAATTATTATAATAAAATGTGATTTTTCTATTAATATTTTAAACGTCTACGACGGTTTTGCTTGATTAAAAATGCTCATTTTTTTATTTTATTTTTTGTGCGCATGGAAAATTTAAATACGCGTTATAATTATAGTGATAAGTCATAATTTAATAATCTGATCTGAAAATGCGATATGTCGTTGTAAATTTAGCAGAAAGTTTATCCGGTATAATATTTCTCTCTCTCTTGTCTCTCGAGACCAAATGTCCCAAGTAAAAACGATGGTTGCACCCAATCACGCTATCTCCATCCACCTTTTATCTCTCTCTCTCTCTTTCTTTCCACCCTTCTTCCTTCATCAATTGATGACTGGGAAGCTCCACCACGCACGCGCACTCCTACGCACGTACTGTACGTGCTCGCGTTTGCCAAATACACTTGGCACATTCGTCAACAAACGCGAGCGGAACGCCGTGCATTTACTCGGCAATGTTTTTTTCTTTCTCTCTGCTGTAATCGCGCATGCGTCATTTTGTTATCTGACGTCAAATTTATCGTTATCAGCGTCGATCGCTATTCAAATTTGACTTAACGAGACGTCATCATTTGGCGAATATTTCGTGACATTTAAGTAATCAAATGTAGCGGCAGAGGGAAGACAAATTAAAAGTGACATTTGTTTACGCTGACCACACCCTCTTCAACCTTAAGCTAATCGAACCATCTCCATCGATTTACAACACACCCGTCTATGTTATTACGATGCATCATGTACAGTTCATAATGCGGTAAATGTTAGAAGTAACAACTTTGGAGCTTCGAATTTGGAATTAAATGAGAAATTTAAATCTCAAATTTTTGCTTTGGCGATTAATAATGGTAAACTTTCTGTTTGCACGAACTTTATGAACGGGAATTGTTTTTTTTTGGTACCTTTTTTTATTGCTATTTACGCAAATGAAACTTTTATTTGCGTACTTGTTATGCATTAATTTTAAATGCGCGAGAGTTTTGATGGAATGAAATTCTAGCGCCAATCGGTGTGTGCAGAAATCATGGTTTTGATTATCGGTTTACGCCAATTTTATTCGTTTTTTTTTTTTTTTAAAAAGTTTTTCAAATAGAAATTTTAATAGGACTAAAATAATTATTATAGAATTATTTCAACAAATTTTTATTGCATAATTATTATTATTTTTTCGATACTTTATGCGAAATTCGAGCAGACGCGGGTGTTTGTTGAAGAAAAAAAAAACACACGCAGATGTTTGATTGAAATTAACCGATGCATTAATAAAATGTATTGCATTTTTTTTCTTCTAATTCAATGATGATAAATAATGTACATCATATTTTGTTTAAAGACTGAAAAAAGAAAATGCTTTAAGTGCTCTATTAATTTTTAAATTACATTATTAATACGATAAATGTTTCAAGTTCTCCTCATGTTTTTTATCTATTTTTTTGGTTGTTGAATTTGTTATAAGAAATTGCGTGTTGCTAAGTTATAAACTACAAAAATATGTAACAAATAATTTGACAATAATATTTACCGTACGTTGAGAAGAATAATGGAATTTGTTTTTGTTTTTGAACAAGATTAATCATTAATAATCATCGATTAAAATGGAAAAGGATTTCTTAAGAAATGCCATCGTTCTGAGAATTTCTTACTACTGAGGCGTAAATTTCAGCTCTATTTTATGGAGATGAGTGGAAAAAGAGTAAAATAAAAAGTGAATAGATTTGAATGCACTCTCTCTCTCTCTCTATTAGAATAGCGTTTGATTCGGAGGGGGTTATATTTTTTGGGGGTAGGTACCGGTATAGAGAAAGATATTATGATTGTAATTGCAGTAGCGATCCCCTTCAGCGTCGAAGAAAAACGCTAGCGCGAATGTAATCAAGTGATCATAAAAGTTTAATGAATTGTTTTGGCGTAAAAAGTCACTTTTATTTGAAATGTGATGAAACGGCAACACGAATTGGTTTTTTTTTTTTGCGCGAGTGAGGAGAGGAGAAAAGATGCTTACCGTACTGTATATACAGACCGACTTTTTCTCCAGCTTCTTTTTCTTCGTCTTTACTTTTTGGGCATAAAAACAAGACAATTTTATTGGTTTAAGTTCTAACTACATCGCTTTTTAGAAGTATAAGCAGTAAAGTGGAACGAGTTTTCTCATCGATTTTATCAGCCCAAAAAAAAAACTTTTGTTTCCCCCTCCCTCCCTCTCGCCGAACCCTCTTTTTGCTTCGTCTCGGAGCGTCAATCAGTACCAGACTGTTAATTTATTAATTAATTGTGGTAATGACTTTCTTTTGCTGTTTACAAGGAGATGTTTTTCAGACGCGATTATTATTATTTTTTAAATATATATTTACGCGGTTTATAATTAATTTTTTGATCTTGTGAAAGGTATTTTAAGTTCAAATGGATTCTGAATTAATGTTTTTGGGTTGCGAATACTCATTTTAAGAGCGTGAACTGTGAGAGGTTAATAAAGAGTTAATGATGGGGTTTAGCAAAGTTTTACTGTAGGTATTTAATAAAAACATAATAGGCTAAGCATAATGGTGGGTTCAAGTGTAATCAAGATGTTACTGTCTACTCCTCAAGGACCAAAAGTTAAATCATCTTTAACATTAAATTCCAGTTTCATGAGCAATTTTATATATCAATTATATTTATATATCAATTATATTACTGTATTTTGAATTTATTAGAATTTCGAAATTTTGTTTAAACGTTTTCCCAATCGAAAGTATGACGAACGAACAATCCTATTTAAACAAAATGGCTTTTAAAGTAATCATTGTCAACAAGAAAAAATCGATATTACAAAATCCATTATTTTGAGTTACGAAATAGCCTACTACAAACAACATAAGGGCAAATGCATGTTATTACAGCATTATTCCGATTTCGATAAACATTTGTATCAAGTCAAAAAAAAAATTTAAATTAATATCTAAAGTAAAAATAATGAAGAAAAAAAAAATATTTGAAATGTTTTTATGGGATTTTTTTTAACCTTTATGAATTTTGAGGAAATATTGTTCTTTTTAAAATAATTTTATTTTGAAAAATAATTTATGGAAGTTTTTTTTTTTTTTTGGTTACAGCTACATTAATTTTTTGCTATTTCTAGCAATAATAATAAAAAAATTTAATGCATTTATTTTCATTTTGCTGATACGTAATTACATTTTTTTTTTCAATTAAACGCATAGTAACATAAACATTTATTTAAAAAAAACTGCCATTTTTGATTGCACAGTACTGAAATTTAATTTTCTCGTTCTATTTATTTCAAAACATAAATCAGTTGTATAGACTACTTATCAGACTGTACAATAATAATAATTAATTATTCATTTTGCAATAGAAAGTTCTTAAAACTTTTTAAACGTTTCGAAATTTGTGTACATTTATAACACGGATCAAAGTTTGTTGTTGGTTTGGTTTTTGCCGTCCTACCCTGACTGACCCAACTCAGGAAAAGAGTTCTATCCACTATCTTAAAAATAAAATACTCGGAGTAGTCAATTGTACAATTTCCGATATAATTATACAGCATTTGATTTTATTGAGATTGCTTTTTTGAAGCATTCTGAAATCAAGAACCCCAAATACCGGTCTTTTGTTTTACCAGCTTCATTTTGTGTTTAAAACTTTTTGAATTTTCGTCGTAAATAATTATGAATCAAATGTGAAGTTTCTATTTCTGCATTTGAGCGAATTTCGAGTGCGAAATACTGGCGCAAATGAAGGGTTTTAGTGTACATGTACTTGCTAAATTGCTACAAGTACACAAAATAATCACGCGGTTTTCAATCCACCGTACTCTGTACCGTATTTTTTTTTTCTTCTGTGTGTGTGTTGCTTCTGTCATTTTGCTACTGTTGATGATTTAAGATCTCTCGGAAGGTTGTATCCCTCGCGATTGGCTAATTAGAACTCGGTTCGTGATTGGTGTACTTTTTGCGTGTACGTATAGGGAATGGAGATGAAAAGGATGGGGAACCGTGGAAACTGAAGGGAAAGCTGGGGAGAGAGAAAGAGAGAGATAACTCTCGGAGAGCGGATTGAGACCAGCCTCGCTTCCGAATACACACACCTCGATCCCGCGCTACACGCTTAAAGGGAAGAGCCGAGGACGGATCGCATTTCTAAATGGACATGAATAACTATCAGCTGTTTATATGCTACTGGTGTTAACACGTGTTAAATGACCACCGTTTGTTTCAGCTTCAACGTGTCCATCTTTTATTTGCCGCTCAAATACACCTTACCATAGGATTTTATTCTTTGGTTTTTTCTTTCGCTCTATCTCCCTCTCGTTTAATATCCGACGTTGATCTGTTTGCTGGGAATTGAGTTTATTTTTAATTAATTTTTTTGTTTTGTTTATATTTATGGTCGGCGTTATCTCGAGTTGAGATAGGGTCGCGATAAGTACAAATCGGGTTATATCGGAAAATGGTGCAAAAGTGGTCGAAATCTTCGCGGAAGATGCTGATGACTGGCATGACTCCCGCGTTAATTAGGACAGGAAATAACTACGTTAATTACGCGCACGATTCGCTGAAAATGGACGGTTGTAACATGATTCCACCGGTGCTATTACGTAAGTTGCTTTGTTCAATAACACAAAACGTTTCGTATTTTTCTCCGTTTGAAATTAAAAGTAGAGATAAGCCTTTAGCGAGGGACTGAGTGCAATAAGGGCATTTCGATCGTTATCGATTATGCTTTTCGGGCCCTAAGAAGTTGGCAAAATGACATTCGCTTACGATTAAAAATATGTTTAATGAAAAGTTGGACCCAAAAATATAAAAACTTTATAAAATAAGATTTGGTAAATTATTAACGGTTAATAGATCGAAACAGCTGTTTGTTTTTTTTAAATTGAGAGTTGTTTTTATTTTATGATCTTGGTTTTAAACGTAATATTGAGCGTGTTAAGAAATTGTAAATTAGGTGAAAAGTTTATCTAATTTTTTTTTTAATTTGATACCGGTACGGCGGTACCGTACTACATTAATTTTATTTTTGCTTTTAAGAACATGCCAATAAATTTATTAAGGTTTAAATGAACGCAAGCGATCTCTACTTAAATTCCATGAATTGGCATGATCTTCAATTTAAATTAACTCGACATTCATCTTTAATTTTATATTATTTTTATGGTGATTAGACTGTACGCTATTGGTTTTGATAACAAATGGTAATATAAGACATCAAATCAGTGACTGATGATTTTTTAATACCGCAAATTAATGCAGTTTATTTATTGCAATATAGAATTTAGGATTTTTGTTTTTATATTAATTTGTTTATTTTTTTATATTTTAGCTACGATTCCCAAATGTGCGGGATGTGAGCAGGCCATCTTTGACCGTTTCATATTGAAAGTGTTGGATAGGCCTTGGCACGCCAAATGCCTTAAGTGTGCCGAGTGTGGAGTTCAATTGGCGGATAAATGTTACGTTCGAAGTGGCCAATTATTTTGCAAAGATGATTTTTTCAAGTAAGTTCTTATTTATTTTTTTTTCCTTCTTCTTATGAATATACTTTGCGCAGTAATAATTTTTGATACAAGTTGTTGGTGTGTTAGAAAATTTGATTAACAATATAAGAAAACAACGAAGCTATTGAGGTTGCTTAAATGCCGGATATTAATTTTTATAAGCAACAACAAACAAAAAAAAAAAACCCCTCTACTTCTGTTTTATTTTATTTTTTTGTTGTTTGAGTCTCTCGATAGTCGTAAAAACGGATATTAATATTCTGAAATAAATGTGTTAATTTAATCTGAAATATTTTGATGATGCAGTAAAACTACTTTGCATAATACAGTCGACTTCTCTCAATTTATCGCATATAAAAAAAAAAAATTCATTACCGGTACCGGTATATTCATTTTCTCATTCGTAATCAGTAAGTTTTTAATAGAATCAAATATTTAAAATTCAAATTTTTAAAGCTTAAATCTTTATTTTTTAATCTAAAATGATAGAAAAGGTAAGGTTGATAGAAAAGTATAATAATAGGTTTTGAGTGAGGCTACTGCCTAGATATATGTAGAAGCCAATTGGAGTTATGTGGTGTATAATGGATGTAACTTGAAGTGTATATGGGCCGTCAAAATACAGTAATGAAATAAAAGTAATTTAATTAGATGAAGATCTCTTCTGGGTGTCATCAACTACCATCACGGTGGTAATTTGTTAGTTTCATTCATACGCCTGCTGCTGCTGCTGCTTCGGCTGCTGCTCGCAGTCCAAAACACAACACATAAATAGATACATCTATTCCGTTCTTTTACGATATATTCTACCCTCGTTGTATAATGCAATTTTGTAATTGTAAGTCACTCGATTAAATTTGGTTACGGTCTTAGCTATTTTTCTCTATTGCTATAACGCTCGCGAGATAAATTCTTAACGAGATACTTTTTATTTAGAGTATAAATTGGTTATTATATGAATATTGAGGAAAAAATAATTTAAAAAAAAAAGGAAATAGAATTACCGTACCTGGTAGTTAAACAGTAGTTAAAGCCAAATCATGTAATCTATATCAGTGTTGAGCACGAGAGGAATAAACTTTAGGAAAAATGACTATCACAAATAAAAAATTTAATTGAATTACTAATCAAACTAATAATTAATTGTCAACTCCAATTTTGTAGATGAAGGGTACCTTCAACAAAAAAATATAAACTAAGCAGAAATCTGAAGAGTAGGGAAATCCTGGAACTTTTAAATTTTTATTTTAAACGCAAAAACTTGAATATGTTTTGGAAATAATTAAAAGTTGTATTCATTAACCGGCAACTGATTTTAAGGACCTTTTAGAAGATGTCTTTTGCCCCTGACTCCGTAAATGGTAGAAACGTCTCTACGTAAATATTTATTTAAGCAGTCTTATTATTTTTTCTAACACACCGTTATAATACTCCGTTTAAAAATTTTAAATTAATAGAAAAGTATTTTCTATGATCAAGTTTGAATACAGTTTTGTATAGTAATAACTTATCGATGCACATGTAGTTAGCTAATCTGAAATGAATCGAATCAAAAATAATTTATAATAATGATGAATGAATGAATGAACTTAATTTTTTGATGATTTTCACGTTTTAATTTAAGTATTTTGAACTGTAGACGATTCGGAACCAAATGTGCCGGTTGCGAGCAAGGAATTCCGCCGACTCAAATCGTTCGCCGTGCGCACGAAAACGTCTATCATCTCCACTGCTTCATTTGCGTCATCTGTACCCGCCAACTGAACACGGGAGACGAATTCTACCTCATGGAAGATAATAAATTAGTCTGCAAACACGATTACGAGGCTGCTAAAGCTAGAGCTGGTATATTAGTTTTATTTTGCTTTTTTTTTTTCGTTTGATTTTTTTAACATTAATTCTCGTTCTTAACTAGGAGATTCAGAAGGGGGCAATAAGAGGCCGAGAACGACGATTTCAGCTAAGCAGTTAGAGACGCTGAAGACGGCTTACAGCAACAGTCCGAAACCAGCTCGACACGTGAGGGAACAACTGAGTCAAGACACGGGCTTGGACATGAGGGTGGTTCAAGTTTGGTTCCAGAATAGGCGAGCGAAAGAAAAGAGGTTAAAGAAAGATGCCGGAAGAACAAGGTGGGGGCAATATTTCCGAAATATGAAACAGACGAGGAGAGATAAACGAAGGAGTGATGATCATTCTTCAGTCGACGGGGATAAAGACCAATCGTTTCAAGGTAAAAAAAAAACATTGCATTTAGTTACACAGAAATATTATTTGTTTGATTTTAATCGTTAATTTGTTTAATTTCTTTTTAGATGATTTTTCTGACGATGTGATTAACAGTGATTTAGGATCAAATAGTGATTCTTACGGACACGGAGGTCCTATGACCTCACTCGATCAAGAATCATATCCAGCCGGCCCCCATTTGCCAAGCGCGTCATTTTTGCCAGGTGGTCCCGGTCATTTTAACGGCTTGCACTCCACCGCTCCCGGTTTATCAACGCCGCCTACTCTTCCTGGAAGTCGTTCACCTATTCCCCCGCACACACCCTTAACTCCCGTCTTTAATTACACAGAATCGGGTGTGGTGGGATTCACTCCTTCTTCGGGTGTCGGTTCAAACGGACCTTCGAACGGACAGTTGCCTTTGAGCATTCCCAGGCTAATTAGCAACATTAGCGGACCGGGTTCCGACGTGAGCAACACCAGCAGTAATCAAGGGTATCCCGAATTCCCTCCTAGTCCCGAATCATGGCTGGATGACGTAGAAAATAGTGCACACGCGCAACAGTATTGACCTCCGTAAAGGTATTTTCAATTTTAGATCTCAACGAATATCAAAAATTCATGACTTGTACATTAATAAAAGTGTCTCAACAAAAACAAAACCGAAAAAGATATGTTGATTTGAAAAAGCATACATCAGCTCATCCTTGTATCTTAATACGTTCCTTCAATGTCAGTTTTTCAGTTGCGGTACCGGTATCTAATGTAAATGTCAAATTTACTATTGTATTAGAATGAATAGGGGTCCAGTTCAAACGTTTATGAGTTTGCAGCAAGTATAAATAATTTTTGTGCCTATTGTTTTATTTTTTTTTTTTATTATTATTATTTATTCATTTATTTGCAAAGTTTAATTATTATTGGGTATTTGAATTTTTTTAATTTTTAGAGGATCGATTGTGGATTAATCTAAGTCATTTTACCGGTACAGTACTATTGTACAAAGTTTGTTTTATTTATTTATTGTTTATCGAAAAAAATGTGTATATAAGTTAAGAAATAATTATATATATAATTGGCGAATCAGAAGTTAATTTCAGTAAAATTTATAATAATTATTTGCGATTGTCATCGTATAATTTGAATGAAAAATGTTTCATATTTAGTTTAATAAATCGTGTTAACAAATTATTATAAATGCATTTTTACTACAATTAATATCTTATGCAACGACAAAAATAAATTAAAGGTTTTTGGTTTCAATTTTAATAATAATTATGATTTATGAAACGCTGCTTATAGGGTACCTGCAGTATTGGGTAAATCAAATTTATTTACAGTGCACTGTATTTCAATGATGCTTTAAAGAAGAATTTAATATAGATTCAGGAAGGATTGGCAAAATACTTGGGGGGTAAAATAAATTAAAAGTAAGTACTGAACGCGCATTTAATAATTGCATTTAAAAACTGCACTAAATTAACTAAAATTAAACATAGAAAATACCGTATAAATTATAACTAAAATTTAATATGTCTTATTAATCCTAAAAATATTAAATTTCTAAACGAAAATCACATTATTTTATTAAAATAACTACTGTAAGATTAAAATTACAAAATAAATGCGCAAAATAATAATAAAATAAAATTAAAAATTTATTAATTATTATTTTTTTTTAAGTACCGTACATAAAGAGTAGGCCATTTAACCCTTGTGTCTATAAAGATTTCATTCTTCACAGATGGTACTGAAAGGTCTGGGTGTACCTACATTTATTTTG
>JAQGAZ010003228.1:0-12697 GCA_034692225.1 Polydesmus complanatus
ACCTGCTATTTAGTTTCTAACTTATCGTTTAAAATAAATTAGTTTAGTGAACACAAATTCACTATCGATTCCGACGCGCCCCTTACGTAAAGCTACGAGAAAAAGTTTGAAGTGAAAGATGAGGGTAGAAGCAAAAAAGTAGAAGTAGAAAATAATTGCGACCTAATCAACCGCAAACTTGCAGTTTTTAATTTCATTTCATCTGCTTTTCTCGTTCCTTGCACTAATTGCAAATTATTTTTTGTTTTCAATTAAAAAAAAAAATTCGCGTACTTCAGTCAGTTTTACTAAGCGAAGAGCTTATTAAAGGCGAATTCGTTAATACACAATTTAAAGATCAGCATTTTCATAATTAAGAACAAAAAACTGTGAAATTAAACTTTATAAGTTTTCAATTATTAAAATATTCATGGTTTAAAAATATTTTGGGTTTTAATTTCAATTCTACTATTTAAAATCGGAAACAGCGAAACAAATTCTATGTTCGTCAATCTCAATGGAAAACCAAAACAATGCAGTTGGAAAAGCTTTGCAGCTAAGGAAAATGGCCAAAACTTACTTTATCTTTGCCAAAATATTAATTTTTATTAAACAATTATTATTTTGGAAAAGATAAAGTAAGTTTGTCCATAAATTAAATGTGGTTATCAAAGAGTCATTGCATTTAATAACCATTACAATATATTGTACGGTACTACGCTTTGTTAAAGGAATTAAATTTTGCTCTTAATTCGAAAAAAGCCCAACGATGTCCTCTGCCAAAGTAGATACGGTATACATTACTTTGGATCGCTCTGAAGTTTTTTTAAATTACTGCACATGTACTGTAAATGGCCAAATTCAATGTTCAATTGTGGCTGTGTTTTATATTAAGCAATTATCGATAACGCAAGATTTTACGAACACGAATCTATCGCATTATACGAGAACATTAGTGTAGATGGTTTTCAAAACCTCATTAATAATTATTGTATTATCTATAGAAACATAAGTTAAAGTAGAAAAAAAAATATTATATTGTGCATGAACTATAAGTAGATAGCGTGTAATTGTAAGCTACGGAGTTTAGCATGATAACGGAACATAATATTAGCCAGGGGTACCTCAACTTTTTTTTCCCCAGTTGCCCAACCATTTTCTTCCATCACCATCGCTTATTATTTTTCATGATAAGGTAGGCTTTAAAGATAACAACCAATTTTTTTTTTTTTTTGAAGAAAAAGTCTTTTATTTACTGCTTAGTTTTGGAAAAACGATATGATTTAATAATTGAGGGTTGATGGTACTTATTACTTGACGTACTGGAAAGAAGGTTCAGTAAAGGTCACATACCGTAGTTGCGGAATAACATCTGGGATGCATACAAGCCCATAATTTTATACCGTCAAATTCCCTTTAAAGAAACCTGCCTTAACTAAGCTAATGATAAAAAAAAAATAATGAAATGTTCAGCATATCTACATTTTATTGTCGATCAAAAGTAAAAAAAAATACAAAATTCTTAGAAATACAACTGAGTAAAGTTATTTCAAAAGAAACTATTCATAAAATACGGTAAGAATTTCGACAAAATCCCACATTTTTTTAAAAAAAATAAATACAAAAAACAAACCTCGCAATTTGTAATTCATTCGGAATAAATTTTTATTGCAGTTAAACCTTCCAAATCTAAAATCTAAGCTCAATATTAATTAGATAAAACAAAATTTTTTGTAGCGTATCAAATTTCTACTAAATCAATTTTAATTCAACATAATTGATGAATTATTTAAATTTTTTTTTTAAACCACAATTTGTGTTGTTATGCGCGACGCGTCAAGATGACCGCATTAAATTTAATGCATCTAACCAAAATAAAAATCCCATCGTTTTTTCTCACCTGATTGATCGAATTTAGCGCTTACTAGGCTGACATTTATTGATTTCTCTGACAATTTGACACACCGCATCATTAAATTATCGGAATAATCTATGATGTAGAGTTTAGAATGCGTGTCTATCAAACTGCTGCGGTGTATACCAGTGTGTGTGTATAGGTAAACGATAAGTTAACGGCTGAAAGTTATTCGCTTTCAGCCTTAATTAAAGCTTTGACATCGTCCATTTATTATTCTGAAATAATTAATTCGCCATTTGCAGATGCTCCGCTCGTTTGAGCAGCTTACGTTGAATTATATATGAAAGAGAAAAACGTTTTCTCCACTCGAGAGTGCTTGCTCATGCATTAGTAATGCATTGTACACCATTTTGAAACTGGCTGCTACGCCTGTGTAGCTTTATAAGCAAAAGCAAAGGCGGCGTTGTTAGAGGGGGGAGGGGGGGGGGGAGAGAGATTGAGTCAGGTGTGATTGAGGCTTTAACATCTTCAACTAAACTAGGCTCATGCTTCAAAAACACGCTCAACACACGTCAAATACCAAATAATTGTATTATCACCAGGGGACGCTTTTGATTTTACCCTCAACCGGAAACGGTTCTTTCGGGGAAGCACAATAAAACTTTTTCTTGGTATGAAAGGTAGAAGTTGCTAAAATGATGGAGGATTTTTTTTCGTCTTTTCTCTCTCATTTCGAGTAAAATACATAAAGAGTCATGAAAGTGATAAGTTTTAAGATGCGGAAGAAGATAAAAAGAGAAAAAGGCAACAAGTTGCTTTCTATTCCGTGTGTACTAAACCGGTAGGCGTTGTTGGAAATGGAAAAAGTCGACTAAGAAATTGGACAAAAGATCTAGGAACAAAACATTTTTAGTTGATTTCTAATCCAGAGTTTAAAACTATTGTACTAAGCCCTCTCTCCATTTTGTTTTGTGTTATTTATAAGATTATCTAAAAAAAAAATCAAAATACTTTCTGAGTAATAAAACTAATTTACCAGAAAATTGAATAAGTTATTTGCTTTCGTTTTTTTTTTTTTAAATCTGAGATTACAAGTTCCTTTTTTTTTTTTAAAAAAAAAAATGTTTTCCACTTTAACAGTAATAGCAAAAAAACTTAATAGAAAAAAAAAACTTAGGCCATTTTCAATTAAATTAGTAAAATTCTTACAGCATTTTCTAAAATTTAGGAAATAAGTCAGTATTAAGTGACTAAATTTCAAAATTTTATTCATTACCTTATACGAGTAAATGTAAAAACTACTAAGAATGTAAGATAGAACTTGTACTTCCACTATTAACACTACCGTAACACGTAAATGCACTAAAAAGAGGTTTATCAATTGGATTGTGAAAAATGGACCAAACAAAAACTACCATAGAACAGTGTTAAATTTATTCTCGTACTATGTTTGGTTAGGTGCTTAGTAATTTTCGTTTAATCGCACTTTTCGTAATGCACTTTATTCGGTGCAGTTCGGTCACGTTGTAAAAAAAAAACCGTTTCCATGTTCAATTATTTAGTAACGTGCATTAAAAACAAAACAAAAAAATAACTTAATGAAACTCCTTGTACAGTACATGTATATCAATTATTTTTAAAACTTTAATGCCGCAAGTACTGTAACAGTAGGCTAGAAGTTTTACCGATGAAACAAAACGAATATGGTCAGTATCGGGTCAGTATAGCCAAAGGTAAACTAACTACGGTACTCCATTAAATTGAGTTTGGGTTTGCTACTACATGTACTGTATAAGTAGCTCTTAGCTACACGTACATCAAGATTAAATTCAGCTCAAAATCAAATAAAATATAGTACGCCGTTTTATGTTATTTTTATCAGATGTTATTTTTGATTCATCTTTAATCTTCCCCACCCACCCCCTCGCTCCCCCTTTTTTTTTTTGTTTTGGTTCGGGGCATCACCCTTTCTCGTCACCCCAAGCCAGAAAAAGATAAAAGTTGATCTATTTTTCAGAAAAAATTGCGATATATATATATACTGTATATATATTTTTTTCTTGGCGTTTGAGGAAGGTGATGTATGGAAAAACTTACTTTTTCTCCGATGAAGAGCATCCCGAGCCGCATGAGGATAATCTTTCCTGTCAGGTTGAGTTTGAGTTTGTCGGTGAGAAAGGCGAAGTCACCGAGTAGTCCATAGTTGCAATAAACCACCAAGTCACCCTAGCGGAAAACAACAAAAAACAAAATACAAACATCAGTCAAAATGGCTCCGTAGAGACCGTTCACTTATTTTTTTTTTTTTTCCCCCAATGTTTTTTTTTTTTGCTTTCTATTTTACTTATCTTAACTTGTACATGTACAGTAAAATGTCGGTACAAAGTAAAGACGAGTAATTTCATTCACTAAATCGAAATTTCATAATATCGATACGATGAATGGTGCTTTGATACAAAATTTGGTAAATAAATTGGTACGCTACCGATACATTATTTTTAAAAAGTGTACCATTATTTTTGAAAGACTATTTTTATGATATTACAAGATTTTCGTACCGTGACGTCACACAAATTCGGAAGAAATAGTGTTTTACTGTGGAATAGTATAATTTACGGATTTCCACGAAAAATAGAGATGAATAAATTCTTTTTGTAACAAAATCCTGGGTAAAAAGATTCAATTCTAAGAAGTAATGCATAATAATAATCTCAAATCTAAACAAATAAAATTGAAACATAAAAAGAAGTTGGGATTTCGGGAGATTTATTTTTTTTTAAAACAAATTCGCTCTATCGATCATATTTTTCTATCCTCATACAGTACAGTCGTTGTAAAAAATAATATTTGTTCATTATTCTGATAAATGATTTACATGCGGTAATTGAAACGTTTACATTTTCCTAAAAAAAAAAAAAAAAGACTTGATCGAACCGAAAATTTCGTTATATCGACATTTTGCGATATCAGTTACCCCTGTTGCCCACCGCGTAGCTGTGATCGATCGTGGAGGATTATGGGAATACAGTAGAGTCTCTTCAATAAATATTTAAATCTTATTATATTATATATATTTATTATTGATTTAATACGATGATATTTTTGTTTCCGGTTTTATTCCAGTTAACCTAATATTTATTATTAAGTTTGATATTTTCACTGGGTATATTAGACTTTTTTTTTTTTTTGTGAATTTATTATTTTATGTTAGGCTTGCCGGTCATCACTTTTAGATTGCGAACGTGTTATTTGAGGGATTTTATTAGTTTTTGGTTGAAAAATGAAATTGAAATGTCTTTTCATAAAAATAAAAGGCGAGCATAAGTTGGGCGACATAAATAGAAGAAAGATAAAAAAAAGAAAGCCGAAGAAAACGAAGGGGGAAAAAAAAGCTTTTCTGTATTATTTTGATTTTGTTTGTTGAATTGGAAAGAATTTGGAGTGGAATTTTTGCGCTCGGTGGAAACTCAGCCGAGCGTATAAAATAAATCCGCGATGCTTTTTTCTCGTTTTTTTGATTTTCTATTATTTTTTTTTATTTTTCTTCTTTTACCGAAATTTATTCAAAGAATTTTCATTTTCTTTCCTATCCTCAACCATAATTCTCCGTTAAATTAAACTTAGCCGCAAAATCCTCAAGTCTTTTTTTTTTTTTTTTAACAAATCAAATTATAAATCAAAAGAGAAAAGTAAAACTCATTAACTACTTTCTTTATTAATTTTCTAAATGTATATTTCGGAAATAAATTGCTTTAAAATCAATACATGTAATTAATTTTTTTATTACCGCTTTGTCGATAATAATTGTTGAGCAAAACAAAATTTAGGTTTTTACAAAATAATTTAAGTAAAAAAAATATTGTTTATTTTCCAAAAGTTAAACTTATAATTTAATACTGTATGTATAGTTGAAGGGCTTGCAGCAATAGTCAGACAACCCCATTTGTCTAAATTTCAAAAAACTAAAACAAAGTTTTTAAAGTTAATTTTTCAATTAAAGCTAAATTTGTTTGCCCCTCAAAATGCGATAACAATTGAATAGTAATTCCTCATATTTACGAGTATTTACGTCAAAATAATTATTGACAAACGGAAAAAATAGGTTTTATAATTGATGATCAAGGACATTAATTTTGTTGTATTTTTTTATTTTTTTTATTTTGAATTTAACATACCGGTATTTTTATTTTTAATGTGCATAACACTGTTGTTTGATAAGGACAAAATTTTGAGAACGAACCGTTAACACCGTTTTTGAAGTTCAAATTGAGCAGGGACACTTATAAAACCAAACTTTAGAATAAATTGTAGTAGGCCTACACTATAATTTATGATAAAGCAATCAATTATTATTCATAAAAGATATTTAATACAAAATGTATAAATTGTGAGTGGTTTCAAACTTAAACTTTAAAAATTAACCACCGGTAAATTTCTCTTTTTGATCTGTAATTTTGAAAAAAAAAAAAAAAATAAGGCAAACTTAAAACTTTTTCTAATGTAATTAACAGATAGCAGACATTTAATTAAAATCATAAAAGTAAAATATGTGCTTTAAGAATTAAAATTGGCGTGATAATTATGATAATGTATTGGCACGCGAGGTGGTCAAGTATCCACCCATTTAGTACCTCTAAGTGCCTCTGGTACTTAAATGTAAGCCTAGGCGAAATGTTTTTATACTCCCACGGCTTTATTTTCGCTATGAGCTTTACATTTAACTTTTTTTTTCTTTTTTTTTAAAAAAAGCTTTTTTTCGCGGGGATTTTAAATGGCTGTTATAGGCACCATAATATTATATGAGATTAATCACGCTTCCATCACCCGCTACCTAATCACACTATTCACCGCCTGCGAAGCGAGCGCAAACCCAGTGAAATTAAAAGAAAGAAAAAAAAATTTTCCCCGTCTTACTACAGCTATTTAATTAACGCTAAACTTTTCTAATTAAATTGTTAATTGAAAAATCTTCCTTTAGCTTGTTTATAAACTCTAGCTTTAATTGTATTAGCAACGACGTACTTTGAGAATCCGCCGGCGGCTCTTTGTATTATTTATTACAACTGTGTACCGTACATTATATCATTTAATTGAAACCACAAAAGGAATAATATTTAGCTTTCATTACAAACTTTTTTAATTTGTTTCGCTTTAATTAAAGAAATTATCAAAAATGAAGACTGATTTTGAAAGTCTTCATTAAACTCATAAAACTACTGCATTAAATGCATTCGAATAATAATAGCACTATTAAAATTTCGAAATTTGCCGGTGGCCTATTTATTTACGGTACGTATTGCTTATTTTCTGTTGTTGCCAATACATTTTAGGTACTTGATCATTTTAATGAATTTTCAATGCAAGTACATGTACATACTTTTGTTAAGCAGTACTATACTGTATGTGTTATGGTTATACCGACAATTTTTCAATGTTTATGATTACAGGTAGTTAATTTTTTTTTTTTTTTAAAAAAATTGCCTGTACTACCGGTAGTACGAGTAATTTATCATATTAAGAAATGTTTTTTTTTTTTTAATACTTAAAATATGCCCCACATGGGAGATTTGATACAACAACAATCTTCTAAAATCTCAAAAACAATTCTCGTTAAAAATGGCAACTTTGCGCATGTGTGTTAAGAATTATCGGTTCAAGAGCTTTTAAACCGCGTTTTCTACTTAATTTACTGTATTTAATTGATTAATCTATAGTTCTATACTGTAGGCTTTTTTTTTCAAATGTATTAAAACATTTTCAGGCTTAAATAAATAGTTTTACAGTGAGTGAGTTTCCCTTTTTTTTTTTTCACGTGATCTTTTCTTGTCGAAACGTAAAAGATGAGCCATGTAAGAGTTAGTTTCGACCACAGACAATATCCTTATAATTTACGATGATGGAAGATGTACATGTCGGCTTCTTTATAAAACGAGAGAGAATGTGTTTACTTTAGTTACTTACCGAAGCGTTTCAAATGAATAAACTCGCATTACGTTCACGTTTATCGATGCGAATAGTTATAGTATTCGTAGGGGGTTTTATATAGCATCTATCTCCCAATCTAACTATTGACGGTAATTAAACCGAAAGCAATTAGCAAACTGGGTTTATACTCACCGTTTACTTTTTTTTTTCTATTTTATTCGAGTATTTTTTCGTCTTCTTCTTTCTATCTCCAACTTATTTAGACTTAGGCTTAACTCTTACCACCACCACCACCACCCGTCGCTTAGTCGGCTTCGACTTAATTTCGTTAAATGTTGAAGCAGTAAAGATCAATCATAATACGTTGAGTATAAGGTTGTAACCGTAACGTACATACGTAAGTAAGCAGCGCCGCGTCGAAATTGCTTGCATCTATTAATATACACGGGAGTTTTGTTGTTGACAAGTGGCGTATAGATAGAAAGCGACGTAAGAGGAGGGAAAAGCTTTAGATAAATTGCTAAGAAATAATGGTGAGACAATTGATGAGATTTAGTCGGGAGGAGAGTGGGAGTGAAAGTGAAAGAGAGAAAGCGGAAGTGTTTTCCACTCGGGCGATAAATTCAGCGAAAAAACCTATAAATACCGTTGCTTACCTATAATACCGCGGCGGCATAACTAACGGCATCATCGGGAAATCCTTTACCCACTATTTTTTTTACCCCTTCTCTTTTTTTTTAAAAAAAAAAAAAAAAAAGATAAAAAAGAGGAAAGAAAAAATAAATTCAAAAATTGATTTCGATTACATTTGGAAGAAGAAGAAGAAAAAAAAGTATTTTTTTGAAAGTAGAATTGGAAATTTATTTTGTTAGAAGGCCTCATTTTCACGCGAGATGAGGTTTTATCCTGTTCCACTTATTTTCCCTAAGGACCTATAGGGGTTTCCCTACATAACTTATCGATTGAAACACGCGCTTTTATTTATATATATACCGGTGCATATACAGTATAATATATTTTTTTATCTCAACTCAACCAGCAAACAGCTTGAAGAAGAATCTTCTATATTCATTATAATCTCTCACGATCACCGCATGCGCCGTCGCCCGCCTAAATCCACGTAAAACAGTCTCCTGTATGACGTCATCGCGTATGTTGTAAATAATTTGCTTAAATGAACGGCGGCGCTTAAGTGCGGCGGTTATAACGATTAAAACTCTCTTTATTTATATTTTTTTTTAAAGGAGGGGAAATTATTTTAGCTTCTTCCGTTCTTACCGTAATATTACAAAATTAAGGTTTGCGCCAGTTACGCCTGCGCAGTATATTAACTCCCTTAGAATATTATTATATTAATATTGAAACTAATTTTATCTTATGCGAAATGCGCGTGCGTGGTTCACTGGCGAAACACTATTAGGAGCAGAAGAAGAAAAAAAAGATTACCGGTATATAATAATTTATTAGATTCGATTATTTATTTATCTTAGTAAGTTCTATCGCATTAAATTATCATACTTCGTCTTTCGGCACAATTCAATTATGATTTGCGAAGATAAAAAAAAACAAAACAAAGAAAATAACGTCTAGATCCGTTACAAAAATAAGTCTAATTTCCATTACAATAATTATTGGTAGTGATAAAAAGAAATCCTATTAAATAGATTTGGAATTAAGGGTTCTCATAGAATAACGAATAAAAAAGTCTCCCCCCCCCCCTCACCTCGTCAATAGGTCGGTCAATAGCCTATAGGCTTACCAAAAATTCAAGTCACCATTAATATATTAAATGCATTGATTAATGTAGCTAAAAACTTATGGAGTCTGCTTCCATTATTTCTACAATACATTTTAGTTTAAGATTTCAAAATGCCGCCCCATAAGGACAGTAATCCGGCTGATGAGCCCTGTGCGGCTCTGTTTAAAATCTGCAGTTATTAAATTCGGTTCAATATAGCAAAAATCTTAAAAAAAAAAAAAAAAAAAAAAAGGTAGCGTGTTAACTGTTTTGACGCTATAGTTGATGTTAACGTTTTCGTCGACGTAAAAACTTGAGTTTTTTTCTAAGGGGAATACAAAATTATTGTGATTTCGTCGCACGGAAAATGACATTTCATCCCAAGTGACGTTAAATACAAAAACGTTATAACGAAATTCAATGGGTATATTTTTATATTGATGTACCGGTAGTACATGTACTGTACTTTAGAAAAAAAATGAAGAAAAAATGCTAACTTAAAAATTAAAATGATATTAAACTCACAAAGGAAAAGTTTTTTTTAACTTTAACATTATACCATTTTCAATGTGCTGTGTATTAGGTAAACTTCTACTCTAAATACACATTGAAACGCATCGCCTAGCAAAATAAACGCAGATTTAATGCTCTATCATTATATATTTTTAATGCGGTGTATTCAAAATTACAAGCAATTTTATTTATTTTTTTTTTATTCTGCTAAATTGCTAGTGATCCATTATGCCGCGTAAAAATGATTATCTATTCATCGTTTGTTAAGGGAAAGGAATCGCAAAATGTTTAGTGTTCATTGTTAAGCTTTCAAAGTCAACAAAGCGGGCCTTTTGTTGTCAGCTGACGTCACGGACCATAAAAACACGTAGCATTGTCAACATATTTTGTTTATTCCCTCCCAACCGACCGACTGAATTTACCTTAATAGTGCCGGGCGGAGAATACGCCGCGTAAGCTGTTACCACTTCCGGATCTTCCACTTCTTTCGACTGAGATTTGAATATTTCTTTCTCGTTCTCATCGAATATGCGGACAACGTTTGGCCGTTCAGGATCCGGGTAGGACAATAGGACATTGTAAGATGACATCTCGACCTTATCGAGACCTTGTTTTTTCCACAATTCCCGCAATTCTTCCGCCTGAGATCGGTCTTTGCTGGTCCCCGATAAGTGAGGTGAACTACTAAAGCCACTGCAAATATATAAATAAAAAAACACAACAATCTGTAATTAGTTGGGTAAAGCAAAAATAATAATGAAAAAAAGAGAGAGAGAGAAAAAAAAAAACGCGAATTGGGTGGCTCAGCTGTCACCCGAGACCATCTTCCCTCACTTACTCCAATTAACTGTATGGTGATGGATGGAGCGCTATCTGACGCGCCATTCCACCAACTTATTGCCTGCTGCTGCTTGTGCTTCAAACTGCTTTTTTTTTTTTACAGAGAAACGAGATAGCGCATTTACACGACACACTTTTGAAATGAGACTAGAGATGCTTGTAAATATTAAGCTAACTCATAATCGTAGTTTACAACGCTTGTCTATATTTTATAAGTAATAAATGTTTCAACTTTGAGAATCTAGTGCAAAGCTTAGAAGATTTTTCATTCAAGATTCAGATACAGTACTGAGTACTACCACCGTTCTCAAATGTGATCTCTTAACGTTTTTAATTAAAAATCTTTCATAAAAGAAGAGAAAACATTTCTAAAACACTATTGGTATTTTCCAATTCTTAATTATACGGATGCATTAATATTTTCCACGGTTGCATACGAGCCCTAACTCCCCTGGTTTAGTGGGCTATTTTCTCTATACGGTACTGTACAGCTGTGATTCTCAATCTTTTTGAAGCCGGGGATTAAAGCACGGATTGGGAACCACGGAAAGCCAACTTAATTTCGTTTTTTTTACTTTGTTTTTTCTAAACCAAGAGAATAGATGGAGACTCACTTGAGGTGCTAATTCCCTTTCTCACACCTTTTCTTTTTTGTTCCGCAGATTTTTCTTCTCATCTCTTTATAGTGTAATGTTTAGCAGTCGTTCATCTTCTGTTTTTGGACCCTTTCTTTCTGGGTCAGATAAACAAGGTTTGCAAGGAAGGCGAGCTCGGTTCCATACAAATCCTCTGATTTTTATTAAACAAATTTCAATAAACTCAAGAAGGGTTGAAAAATCTCCTTTCTGTACATAAAACAAGCGACAGCTTTGAACGTCTAATTTAAACAATACTATAGCAGTGTAGTACATAGCTTAAATTAGTGTAATGTACTGTTGCATTCATAAATAAGTTTTTTTAAACGTTAGTTTTTTGATTTAGGTTTTTAACTGTGCCTTCCTGGCCAACTTAATTCAGGCTTATAGGGTTATAACATTATTATGTATTCTGTATTTAGAAATCTGAATCATAGGAACTAATAAAAACATTTCTAACCAAAATTTCAGAATACATAGCGTACATGTAATATAGTTTGCCAGAATTGAATTCCCAATTAGGTAAAGTGATTGCAAAACTTCAGCGTAAGAAAGTCAAAAAATACTGCAAAATATCCTCAATTAATTTGATATTCGGTTTGATGTTGTGGCACTTGTATTAAAAAATATATATATATAAAACCTTACCTAAACTGAAATTTACAACATTGCCAATAACAATAGTTTATTGTCATAACCCCAAGCTAAAACTGAAAGTAAAAAAATATAAATCAGTTTTGAAAATTTTCCGCGGCTCTAAAAATCCCTTGAATGGTTCAATATTTAATTGTTTGTAGTTAATAATAAATTATTTTATGTTTTTAAATATTAAATAATTCAGCTAAAAAATGCAATAAATTTCCGGTAACTTATTAAAACTTCTCCAAAAATGACAAGAAAATATAAATCTGTAATAATATTTTTTAAAATCAATTTTGCATTAAAAAAAATTAAATATTAAAACGTTAAATTATTGCTAGTTTTCTATACGGTACCTAAAAATTAAAAATATTATATATTTATCCTATAAAACATTAGATATTTTTAAATCAATTTAGTTCATTGACTTTTAAAAACTTTTCTCCCCACACACAAACCCCCTCCCACCGACTCAAAATAAATTCAATATACTGTACCAGCGGCGTAGCCAGGTTTGAGTAACAGGGGGAGCGAGCACCAAAAAAAAAGGCCCCATTAAACGTTTGAAAT
>JAQGAZ010003229.1:0-12683 GCA_034692225.1 Polydesmus complanatus
TTAAAACTTATTTTTTGCTTTTTAGCGCATTAAAAGCGTATTTCTTTTAGTTTTTTAAAACTATCTTTTTATTTTTATAGGTAATTATTTAATTAAATAGACAAGACATACGAAGAATTGTCGGCCATGAATGATTACTTCCTAGAGGACAACAAGTATGGCTTCCAAGTATAATTACAACTGTATGATTTTATGATATCTAGGATGTTAGGGCCTTGACAAAACCCAATTTTGTCAAAATTGGATTTTGCTTCTCATATACTAAATGGAATATGCTCTATCTATTGGTGTATTTAGAATGAGTCATTTTCATCTATAACATGGTGAAATCAAAATAGTATATGTTAAAAATATAATTTTCCTGTAGGGAAGAAGAATATATGTTGACTTATACTACGAGCCTATGTGTGTTAATGGACTCATTAATTTTTGCGTTTTAGTATAAGTCAACTTGGCATATTTTGACTTTCCCTTATAAAAGCGCTCTCTATGGAATTAATCGAAATCAAAATAAGATAAGTCAAATAATTTATTATTTTAGCAATATTATTCAATTTGATTATATGGAATAAGTCACAAGCACTATCGTCAACATTTTAGTAAAATTTAACTTAAATTAAGTAAACCTATAATTGGTATAAATCTGATTTTGTAAGATGCAGCGCACACTCTCTTACAAAAACATGATTCCTTAAAACCTGCGATTTTTGAATTGTACTCGTTTGCCCTAACACCCTAGATATTTAATCTGTGATTAGAGTTTTCATCACACAAAGTGATTTTGTGTGTAATTGTTAGTAAGTTAATAAAATTTAATCCAAATAATTTTTTTAGCATTATTTATTTCAAAATTAAAAAACTTTTTTTTAAAAAAAAAAAAAAAAAAAAATAAAAAATAAAATTCAATTTTCTTCATTTGAGAAATTTATTTTTAATTTTTCATGAGAAAAAAAATCAAAAAAAAAATTAAAATAAAAGGGTCACTTCAAACCTTTTAATTTTGAATTTCTTTTCCAAGGAATTTTTAGAAATTACACAATGACTAATGATCTATAACTGTACAATAATTAATAAAGTAAAATTAGTACGATATGCGTTATTATTGTGAACAGTGGTTTATTAATCATAAATGAAAATCGAAAATAATAATTGATCTAAAAGTGCAAAACTATTCATAACATTTAATTAATGTGAAATCAAATTTCCTAATACCGGTATTAGTTATTGCAAATAATGAAAGCCGCTAGGTGGCGTTTTACAGTGGTGTTTCACGGGCTACATGCGGACGGTGATTTGTAAGTTTTCGATAAAATTAATCAATATTATTGATTTGCGGACGATTATTTTCGATTTATAAAGTCTTCAAGTAGCTTTAGTGATTTTTTTCGGAAGGAAAAAATTTGTATTTGGAGATTGGGGAGGGAAGTTTAGAGGTTAGGCTTACGCTTAAAGTTAGCGTGGGTACGCGCAAGGCATGACGGGAAAAAAACGACTTGATAAAGAGACAATGGAGAAGGAGAAGAAAACGACGACGAAGGCGAAAGGCGATACTGGAGGTAATACTAATGTAATGGATAATTATGTGCTGCGAGATAAGCAGGGGGCTGGGGAAGTCGGCGAACAAGTTATCGGTGTAACAACGAGAAGTGCGACGCGCACGGTGGAGGGGACCGCAGTACAGCCGCAAACGGAGACGAAGCTGATGACGTCACAAGATGGCGACAAAGGGATGGACGAGCACGTGGCGACGAAAGAGACTTTTTTGACTACTGAATCTGAGGGTATGGTAAACACTAATTTATCTCAGGGAAATGATAGTTACGATGAAGTCGGGGATTCGTGGACGTCGGAGAGTGGCGACTCGGATGATAATCGCAACCAGTCAGGGGATGAGGTAAAGACTCGACGAAAGAAAGATCGGTATAAACTGCAGGCGCAGATGGCAACCTTAATTAAAGAGGTAAAAGCAGGTAACGAGTCCATTCGTAAAGAACTTAAAACGGTGAAAGGCTCTACTGCTAGTTTGCAAGCTAGTCATAGCGAGACCAAAGAAGAAGTCACGAAAATTGGTAATATGCAGGTTACGTTGGGGGGGCGCGTGGACACGATTAATGAAGAATGCGAACAATTAAAGAAAGATGTGCAGGGTCTAATGGAACACCGGGAAGAGGTCGACAAGCAACTTTGGGAGCTTAATGAGGGGATCAACGCACATGATGATGCGGGGCGCCAGCGAAATATAATAGTGCGTAATATGCCGGACAACGATAGTGAGAGATTTTGGGGGGATACGGAAAAGAAGATGGAAAATTTTTTTAGAGTTTGTTTTGGGATGAAGATCAGAGTAGAAAGAGCGAGACGTTTAGGACCTTTTCGAGCTGGGAGGGCACGTTTGATTCTCGTGGAGCTAGCTAGCCTACGAGAGAAAGTGGAAATAATGGATCGAAAAGGTGAGTTGAAGGATGTTAAAGGCACCGAATATATTTATTTAGAACACGACTTCTGTTTGGCAACACGACAACGCCGTTACGAACTTTTCGACGAACAAGCAGCTTTACGGGTAAAAGGTATATGGACGGAAATCGTGCGGGATAAGCTCATCAAGAAGGGGACGTGGGAGCAGGATAGCAGAGGACGATTTCGTAGGGTACCATATAGAGGTCGGCGTGGACCGCAAGTTAATGATCGGTTTGCAGCGGGACGAGAAGGGAAGGATGTGGAGAATACCGAAACTAACGTTAACAGAGAGGTTCGTGGTAACTCGGAAAAAAGTGATAAAGGTAACAGTGGTAATGGACAGAGTGGTGGGTCGCGGAGTGAGTATGGAAGGGGTACACGTTATGGGGGTTATCGTAACATCAATCATCGAGACGAGGGGTATGACGAGGATAAAGTGTGGACAGACCAACCGGCAGCTAACAATGATTCGGGTAAAGGGAAAGGCGGCGGTCGACAAGGGGATGGGATGAACGAGTACTGGGATAGTCAACAGCATCCAACAGATCCGTACCGGAGTCAAGCTTGGGAGACCTTTGAGGATATGCAACCACAGCGCTCGGAGGGACGGCAAGGTGGTGAACGAGGACGATCTTCTCGGGGAAGGGGTTATGGACAGTTTTGGCAATATCGAGGTAACACGAGACGTGGGGAAGATCGGGACCATCAGCGGGGAAGGCAGCGAGAACAGGATGAAAACTGGGATGCGGAGGGGCAGGGAAACTAATATGGAACAGGAATGGTAAACGAGGGTGGGGCATGGGTGTAGGGAATAATAATAATGAAATTGAAAATACTAATGTGCATGTTAATTTTTGTAAACAGGCTTCGGAAGTGCATGAGGCACCTGCTCACGAGATGGACAAGAATTCACAGAATTTAAGGGATGGAAGCGTGTGTGGCGAAAGTACTAATTTGCGGGAGGGTAAAAAATTGCACGAAAAGGCTTTGCATGCGAATGGAGGTTGTATGGTTAAAGTTTCAGTTTGTAAAGACTTGGTTTGTAAAAAGGGTAAAGGGAGGAATAACGTGTATAATGTAAATGCTTTGGCTGATATGGATGTGAATGTTATTGCTAATAAAGGTGACTGTCAATCAAATATTAGTAGTCCACGGAATTGTACAAGCTTGGGTACGCAGTTTATGCAGGGGGGGATGCATGATAAAGGTAAAAGCGGCGACACTCGTGAGCAGGAAGATATGAATGTAACGAACATGAGCGGTATTAATATTAATCGTAATTTTGTTAAGAATGTGCAGGTTTTACAGAATGCTACCTCGGGAGATCATCATGAGTGTGCCGCATCGGAGGATGAATGGATCAACGAACGAGACATGGATGAATATAACAAGGAGGCTGGGAGGGGAAGAAGACGAAATAAACGAGTTGGGGAATTTTTGTTAGTATCGTATAATGTGGCGGGGTTGTCCTTTGAGAAATTTGTTAAAATTATGAGGTGGGTGGAGGTTAATGAAGTCGATGTGATATTTATGAATGAGACTTGGTTGGATGAGAACGTTCTGAAAAAATTTAAGGAAAGGGTTGGGTGGAGACAGTGCATGGTACCGGCAGTTCGATCGAGAAAATTTGGTAGGGCGAAGGGGGGTTTAATTATGATGTGGAGAGCAGGGTGGGATTTTGAGGTTGAATGTTCACCAGTTAGTATAATGTTACGTAGTACGATGAAAGATTTTAAATGGGTAATAAGAGGTATTTATGCTGCGAATGAAAGGTTACAAACGTTGAAACGTTGTGAGGTGGAAATCGAGGAATGTGTGAGGGAGGGTTGGGGATGGTTTGGGATGGGGGACTTTAATGCGCGTATAGGGGAGGCTCGAGGCGGCAACAAATATGTTGGGAATTTGGCGGAAGATAGGAAAGCAAAAGATAAAGTACGCAACAGGGATGGGGATAATTTATTACGATGGTGCGAACAGAATGGCATTGCTATTATAAACGGGAGGACTAAAAGTGATCAAGTTGGTGGGTTAACGTTTTGTGGCGCAATGGGGCATTCGACAATAGATTACGGTATGATTTTGGTAGAGAAAGGATGGAATGTTTTGGATAGCGGGATATCTACGTTGACCTGGTCGGATCATTTGCCAATTTGGTTTAAACTTCAGGGGAGGGAGGGGGAAAGGAGAGAAGGTGGGACGGTGAGGGAGGGGGAAAGAAGAGAAGGTGGGACGGTGAGGGAGGGAGGCGACAAGGGGAGCAGGCAGATTAAAAATAGGAAAGTAATAAGATTTAAATGGGACGCACATAATGAGGAGAAAGTTAAACAGTATAAAGAGGGGTGGAGGTCTTTGGGGGCGGTAGGTAAAAGCGAGGCAGCAGTTACTAAATATGAGAGACGAATAGTTGAGCAAGTCAGGGAGAAGGGGAAAGTTATGAAAAATAGTAAGATTAAGAAAGATTCTTGGTTCGATAAAGAGTGTATTGCGCTGAATAAGGTATTAATTAATAACATCAACAATTGGCGGATTACTGGTGTGGAAGAGGATAGGTTGGAGGTAATTAAAGGGAAAAAAGAGTTTCATCGGACATGTATGCATAAGAAGCTAAATTATATAGCGGAACTTAATGATAAATTTTTAAAATGCAAAGGGGGTAAGGATTTTTGGGAAGTTATCATGGCAGCGAAAGGGAAACGTAAACGAGTTAGTGAAAAGATTTCGGGGGAGGATTGGCGTAAGCACTTCATGCAGGCTTTAGGGGGAGTGCAACAGCGAGTGCGGGAGGTGTATTATATTGATGATTTGGTTATAGGGGGTATGGGGGGACGGGGGGAAAGGATGGGGGAGGTAGGTGAGGAGGGAGGGATGGATGAAGAAGAAGATAAGGTAGAGATGGAAGACGTTCGAGAGGCGATTCGATCCTTAAAAAATGGGAAGGCAGGAGGGAATGATGGAATAATTAATGAATTACTTAAGAATATGGATGATACGGGGATAGATAATGTCTTTAGGTTATGTACGGAGCTTTGGAAACGAGAAGAATTTTGCGAAGATTGGCAGGAGATGAGTTTGTATCCTATTGGGAAGGGTGGAGATGCAGATGACGTCAGCAATTATAGGGGGATAGCGTTGGCTACGGGGCTATACAAAATTTGGACGAAGATATTATGGCAAAAATTAAGAAGGGAATGTGAGCGGAAAAAAATCATATGTGAAGAACAGGCGGGGTTTCGGCGAAATTATGGGTGTCGGGATAATATTTTTGTGCTACGGACATTAATTTCTAGGAAGCTGCGGGAGAAGGGGGGCGCTTGTACGGGTTTTTTGTCGATCTACAAGGGGCTTTTGACAACGTAGACAGAGCTCAATTATGGGAGATTTTGGTTAAGCAGGGGATTAGTAGTAAGCTGGTAAGGTTAATTGCAAAGATATACGAGGAGACGAGTTATAGGGTCAAGGTGGGAAGAGTTGAAAGTGAACCGTTGTGGGCAGTTAAAGGGGTGAAGCAAGGGTGTGTGCTGAGCCCTCTGCTCTTTATTTTGTATATTAATGGTCTTATTAAAGACCTGAAGGAGACCGGGATAGGGGCGCGTTGTGGAGCTAAGATTATTAGTTGTTTAGTGTACGCGGATGACATCATTATTATGGCGGAAAGTATTTTTGGATTGCAAATGCTTATCAAAGCAGCAGAGAGGTGGTGTAAAAAGTTTAAAATGAAAGCAAATCTGGGGAAATCGAAAATTATTGTGTGGCGGAATAAGGGAAGGACGCGGAAGGAGGAAAAATGGGTGTGGTTGGGGAAAGAAATTGAGATAGTGAATAAGTACAAATATTTAGGCGTATGGTTTAGTTGGGATGGAGGTGAGACGATACAAGGGAGAGAGTTGTTAAAAAAAGGAAAGGGGGCGGTCGCGGCAGTTTGGGGTATTTGTAAACGATTAAAGATAGAGAATTGGAAAGTAATGCGTAATTTGTTTCAGGGAATGATTGGTTCGGTGGTAGGGTATGGGGCGGAAACGTGGGGGTGGGAGGATCGTATATGCGAGAAATTGGACTTAGTCAGGCGTATGTATATTAAGTGGATTTTTGGGCTGCCGTCAGCTACGAATACAGCTATTTTAAATTGTGAGTTCGGCGTTTTACCTTTGAATGTGATGTTTAAGAAAAGAGCTTTGCGGTATTTGGAGAGACTAGAGCATATGAGGGAGGATCGGCTGCCGGGGTTGTGTTGGAGAGTAATAAAGAGTGACATGCGATGGTCTGCAATGATAAAAGAAAATTTGGAAGGTCGTAAGGATTGGATCAGTAATATGCGTAGAACAATAGATGGTTGGAATTTGAAGAAAATTTATGCAACAAAAATATGGTCAGCAGCTACGCCACCGGAGATGAGGTGGAAGCATGAGGAAGGGATAGCAGTGTTGGTGGAGCAAACCTTACAGATTATGGACGCTAGGTTACGTAATTCTATTCAGGGACAGGTATATAATGAGATAAGGGCTCCGTTAGGGGGGGCAGGGTATTTGCGGGAGGGGGGAAGCTGGCGGTGTATTGCTATGTATGCGAAATTAAGATGTGGGGCGGTGGTGCCGAGATGGGGTTCTGCGGAGCAAATTAAATGTTTATGCGGGGAGGGTCCGGTGACGTTGGAACATTTGGTGGACGGGTGTATTAGTATGGGGGATTATTGTGATGCAATCTGGCCAATTATGGTTCCAGACTGGAGGATTTTGTTGAGTGAGCACGATTACACAATTGGGACATGTCAGGTGGGATGGGAGTTTTTAAGAAGAAAAAAAGTTAGGGAGGGGATGGAGGAGGCGGAAAGGGAGAGGAGGGCTTTGGAAACTGATGATGGATGATGGGTGCGACACAGTCATGATGATCTGCGAGGATGGTTGCTTGGCGGCATAAGACCGGAAGTTGGTGATGTATAAAACAAAGAAACAAAATTTGACTGACTTTATTTGTATGTATTTTATTTTTATTTTTGAACACTATACTCAAGGCATTTGTAAGACGCAAATCAATAATGGAATACGGCGATGTTAATTTAAGTAAAATCGGATGGGTAAAACAATGGAGTTTATAAAGTTGTATTTGTTTATTCTGAATAAAAACCACTTTCAAAATAAAAAAAATATTGCAAATAATAAATTTATACATAAAAAGATAAAACTATGGCTTGCATAAATTATTAAAATTAATTATCTATATTTTTTAAAATAAATATGTACTGGTAATTGATTTACAATGCCATGTGTAACTACAAGTATTATAATTTTTATAGACAAATTAAAAATATTGTTAATATATATAGCACTGCAAAGTGAAATAACCACAAAATTCTATCTTTTGAACAATAAAGACTCAAGGTAAACATTTAAATTTATTAAAACAATAATTGATAAATTAATTAATTTCAGTAAAAAAAGTTTTAAATTTTTTAAATTACTGTAGTTTTTAAAATTTTTTAAAATTTTGCTTAAGAATTTCTTATGCTGTCTAAATTGTTTTAAATTTCTGTAGTTTTTAAAATTTTGCTTAAGAATTTCTTATGCTGTCTAAAATGTTTTTTTTACATTATCTAAAAATTTATTTAAATATTAAAAATGTAGCCTAATAAAAGGTTATATTTTTGACACAAGATGAAAAGTTTCTTCTACATCCTGTTCCTGCTTTTGGTAATATCAGCGGCAACGATGAACGAAGGGGCCAATGTGAAGGTGATTGAAAGAGGTGTAGCTCCTTGGATCTATACCTGCAGGATGATGAAGTATGGTACTTGTCCTGCTGGCTACGTATGTGTATCATACTTTGGGGAGTTCTATTGCCAGAATTTTAATAAAAATTAAAATAATAGCTTAAATTAAAATAAAAAAAAAACTGTTACTGGGTATAATAAATTATTATAGAAAATTTAAATTTTTTTGTAGGAAACGAACAATTACAATTTTGTTGCATAATAACAATTACTGCAAAATGTAATTAATTTTTGTACCCAAATAAGAAAAAAGAACTTTCTGATGCACAAGTGTCGGACTATTTATTAAAAGTCGATTTATGTGAGTTTACATAATTGATTTTCATATTACCTGTACCCGTATAATATTTTTTTAAACAAAGAAAATGTGAATTTTTATGGGCAAAAATTATTATTAAAAATAATTATCTGAAATATTAAGAAAATTGTGTAATTAAATTAACAATGACTTATCTACCGATACAAAATGTGCTTACATTTTGTCCATATATAGCCTTTAAAATAGTTTTAAAGATTAGAGGCAGCAAAGACAAGAGGTAAGCATTTTACAGCAGTAAAAAATATATTGAAAAATATATTAATTTGTCTAAAAAAAAACATTTGTATATAAAATTTTATAAAACTTATTTAAAAAGTTTACAAGTAATAATTTTTAAAAAAAAAATTAAAAAACAATTAAATTGCCTAAAAATTTGTTAAATTGGCTCAACATTTCTAAATTTGCCTAATTATTATTTCAAGATTGACTAAAAATTTCTTGAAGTGACTGAAAATGTTTTTCATTGTCTGAACATTTCCTAAATTGTCTAAAATTTTTATACTGCCTACATTTCTTAAATGGGTCTAACAATGATTCTTTAAATTGCTTAAAAAATTTCATATATTTCCTAAAAACATTTCTTACCTTTCTTTTCTTAATTTTTGCTAACAATTTTTTTAAATTAAATTTCCAATAGATTTCTTAAAATGAAGAGTTTCTTCTTCTTGTTCTCGCTCGTGGTGCTTTCAGCAGTGAGGATGAACTAAGGGGCCAAAGCCAATGAGCTCGAAAAAGGAGGAACCACTTTGATGCCTTGGATCTATACCTGCAGGCTGAAGACCGAAGGCACGTGTCCTATTGGTTACGTCTGCGTCCCTTACTTCGGGGAGTTCTACTGTCAAAGTATAAAAGAAGAATATGAGCGTTAAGGATGAAAACAACAATTCAAATAAAAATAGATGAAAATATCAATTCGATTGCTTTCTTAATTAACTGGAAAAAAAAAACTTGTTTTAATTTAAAAAAAAATCATTCACTACAAGAATTATTGTCAAAACCAATCTAATTTAAGAGATTCAATTTAAGAATTGGTCCTATTAATTTTAAGAAATTCAAAGCGAGAACTGTTCTAATTTAAAAAGTTTAAAGGCAAGAACTATTTTTATTTAAAAGATTCAAAGTAAAAACTGGTCTTATTTAAGGGGTTTAACGAAATTGTATATAAAGTAATAGATGAAAGTTTGTTTAATGCAAATTGAGAAATAGCGAAATTTTGCAAGTTCACCTGAATCAAATGTTTTTTTTTTTTTTGTGTGTGAGAGATCATTATGAAACCACTGCAGATGTTGTTAATTAACCAGCTAAATTTTTTTTTTTTTCAAATAAAAATGAGTGCAATATATAACATTTAACTTTCAGTCATTTTTATTTTTTTTCTCTTATTCTTCTGCTAGCATCATTTTGCATCGCAATATTATATTTTTGTGGTTTTAGTGTAGAAGTAATGTCTCTTCTTGATAGCAAAGATGTTGTTGTTGATCCCAGGTTGGAGTTGACTTCTAATCAGCTGAATTTGTTAAAGGAGTTGAAGCAGTGGGTGGAAATGGAAGCAGATTTCTATGGAAGATCAGGTGTGAATCTTTTCACTTTGAATCTCTTCCCTTTGAGTCTCTTTACTTTTGAGTCTCTTTACTTTTAACTCTTTTACTTTTAATCCTTTCACTTTTTTTTTTTTTTTATTAATTAATTTTTACTGTCCAATGAATTTTATAACCGTCAATCTTTTTACTTTGAGTCTTTTTACCTTCAATGTGAAAAAATTTAAAGTGATAAAATTGAAGGTGAAAAGATTCAAAGTGGAAAAATTAAATCTTTTTTTTTGAATCTCTTCACTTTGAATCTTTTCACTTTGAATCTTTTCACTTTTAATCTTTTTACTTTGAATCTTTTCATGTTGAATCCTTTTCACTTTAAATCAGTTTAATTTGATTTTTTTTTTGGTTTAGAGGAAAACTTTTTAGTTCTATTTCTTCGTTCCGGTGACTTTCATTTGGAACTGTCTAAAAAAACCCTCCACTTGTACTATTTAGTCAGAGTTAAATACCCTCAATGGTAGGCCAACAGAGACATAAACCTACTTCAGGTTCAATTCTTCATCAAAGATAGGTAATTGTGTTCCATTTATGCTACCAAATCACATAACTGTAGATATTTTAATTTGCATTTTAAATAGGGTGGCAGCAATGTTATGGAACCCTGATGTTTGTGATTATCCCGCGATAATTATTCTACATGTGGCTCGGTAGAATTTTTAAATTGAAGTTTTAAAATTTTATGACGAAGTATTTATTGACATTAATAATAACAATAATTGATTTTTGAGGTTTGGGTCTGACCCTTCCATTCTGGGACCCGGTGGGATGATATCTACTTGTGCTTGTGATATATTAGCCATGCAGACTAATGTCCAGCTGAATTATGGCGTCTTCATCTTCGACGTGGAGAACTACCACTCCTGGATGTTTTGGAGGGCTTTTTGGCCTTCTCTGATAAGGGATATGCTCAACTCATTTCTAGTAACAAATTTGCAGAACTTTCTTAGAAATTAGTTTAGTGAACCTTCTAATTGTATTTAATTTTCTTCAACTTAAAAATATTGTCTACCCATTAAAGTAAAAATGGTTGTTTTGGTCAATGCCCCACCCATTACTTATGCAGCAGTCCAATTTGTTCGCTCTTTACTACCAGAAATATACAAAAACAAGGTTTATAATTATTATTTTAAATAACTAACATTAAATATCACAAACTTGTTAATTGAGTGTATGTGTGAAATAGTTAAAGTGCTGTAGAAGTTGGAAGGACATTGGTCAATTCATTCCTATAGAGATGCTTCCATTCGAATATGGAGGTCAAGCAGGACCTGTCAAAGACCATGAAGGTAGTTTTATTTATTACTTATTTCTTGTACTTTATTTTAAAATTAACTATTAAGATGAATCTATTAAAAAACTTTTGGCCATGAGTGATTACATCTTGGATGACAACAAATATGGCTTCCAGATTACAGGAAAACCCTAAAAATAGTATGCATTTTAATATTTATGTACTTGTTTATGTGTAGACACGGGGTGGGCTGGCAAACATTGTTTGAATTTATTTTAGCAAAATAAAAACATCTGGTTAATTATTTAAGTGCAAATTAATAACTGAACTTTAGCAATTTTCATAAAATTTTTGTCATATTTAAAAAAAATTTTCATCAAAATTGTGTGCGTGATATGTGAAATACTTTTGTTCACTGCATTAAATGCTCCTCCAATCTATTACATCAGTTTGCTATCACATGGTATCTCCACGTTTTCCACTTTGCTCTTAAATAACCTCTGACCTCTCTTTTGATTTCAATGCATCTTCCTTCTTTATTTCAACGAAAAACAAAAATTTAAATCTCTCTTTTTGTATTTGGAGAAAGTAAGACAGCGCTTCTCAAGCTGTGGCTCGCCACCAACTGCGTAATGCAAATAACGTGAATGACAGTAGACCTTAATGAGAAAAGCAAATAAATTAAGCAAACATTTTCATTACACAAAATAAAATAAATACACCAGCAAATTCAATTCTTTATTTTTTGTGAATATACAAACTAATTTTTAATAAAGAGACATAATTTTACAATGTCATGTTTAATTAATCAATGCAAAATCTAACAATTATTGTTATTAGTTTATTTAATTAATTAAATAAACGCTTTTGTATTGCTCATCTTTTAAGTATAATAAAACAATTAAAGAGTAAATTAATATTTGTCAGAAATATAATTTGGAGAGCCTTTTGGCCTTCACTAGTAAGGGATTTGCTCAACTCATTTCTGGTAAAAATAATTATTAGGGCGGAATACTCGGACAACCCTTAACATAAGAATCCCTTAAGCAGTTGTCTAATACAGCGGCCCACGAGGGCCATGTAAAATCGCTTATGACTTCGGCATTAATTACCCATACAATGTCATATTAATGCCTAAGTCAAAAGCTTTTTTTTTAATAAAAAAAATTGTTATTATAATTATTATACAGTATTATATTATACTAGCTGAAGTACCCGTGCTTTGCTACGGGAGGGTGGTTTGTTAATGTCAGGACCGCTACATTTGACATAAACAAAAACATAATCTATTTATTCCTAACTACCTGTAATACTCTG